>PVIH01024593.1:0-22431 GCA_004025045.1 Sigmodon hispidus | reverse complement strand
AAAAAAAAAAAAAAACACGTTTTTTAAGTGTTTCCTTTTTGTTCAGTATAAGCAGAAACATTAAATCAATCACATTTATACCAAGCCTTTTCTGAAACGAATGAGTTTAAGATGTGTGCAGCGAAAGCACCATTATTAAATTCCTGCCTGACAACACGCTGTCTCTGTACCATAAATCAATTCAAATATGCAATTCAGAAAGCCACTTTTGCCTCTGTTATAGTGATCTAGGACACTGTTTAAGCTTTTTAAACTTTCTCAGGCTTTCTGCAGTCGTTCAGCCACGTTGGGACCATATATTGTAAGAAGTTTTTCCTGGACTGTTTGGGACCTGGAGGTTTGGAACCTGCCTGGTCCACGGCAGAAGTTTGGAACCTGTTCTGGGTGGAGGTTTGGAACCTGATCTGCATGGCAGCTTTTGTCCCCCAAGGAAATGAATCAGATGCTTATATTACTTCATACTGTTTGACCCATGTGTCAAGCACATTACTAGCTAGCTTTTTCATCTTATTTCAACCCATTTCCATTAATCTACCCACCATGTGGCTCTCAGCCCATGGCTCACCTGGATTCCTACATGCTTCTTGTTCAGGAGACGGATGGAGACTGACTAACTCCACGCTCCTTCGGCTTGTCTCTTCCTCTGATACTCCACCCACTTCTACAGTGCTCTACATAGGCCAAAACAGCTCCTTTATTTACATTATACAGAGAACATTCCATCACAATTTTTTAAGTAGACATTTAGTGCTATGTTCTTGACTTTTAGAACTGCTTTAATTTTGTCCCACAATTATGGGCATTCTATGCATCTTTTTCATTTAATCTAGGAAGTCTCTAATCTTTATATTTGATAAAGTTGTTAAGTCTCCATGAGTTTATAAGCTTTCTATTTATTTTGATATTCATGCGTAATATATGACACTGTGATAGTAGTTAGGACATTATTTCTGTTTTCTTGTATCTATTGAGGCTTGTTTTGTGTCTGAATATGTTGTCAATTTTGGAGAGAGTTATGTAAGTTGCATACAAGCAGGTATGTTCTTATGTTAGATTGGGGAATGATGATGTATTTACTGGCAACAAGACTGGACTACAAAATAAAAACAAAATCTATTTTAAAAGTTTATTGGTAAGGTGTAAAGAAAACGGAGGTGTGCAGATATACTTAAAAGAGAAGGAACAGAGCACAGGATAGGTAGGATATGATTTTTAATTATTATTATGAATAAAGATGTCACATTCTCTGTCCTTGTACATCCTTATTCAAGGTACCTTCCCCCTTTCACCACATCAGGTCATTCTCTCTTCTCCATATCTCCCCATCACACCCATTGGCAGGCGGTCCCAAGGTACCAAAGTCCCAATATTTCTTAGTTCAGTCTCCACACCTGGCAAATCCAGTTTTCTTCCCCCAACATCGAGACTGAGTCAGGTCTTCCTCTAGGGGGAGTGGGATCCAAGGAGTCAGTTCAAGGTGTTTATGATCCCAAGCTGTTCAGTGGTTGTGATTTGCAGCTTGGGCATGCTTTGTTTTTTGTTTTGTTTTCATTTGTTTGTTTTTGTTTTTGTGTTTTGTTTAGAGTCTACTAATGAAAGAGTACATCCCCTGCTTATCTTTCTGGGTTTGTGATACCTCACTCAGGAAGATATTCTCCAAATCCATCCATTTCCCTACAAATTTCAGGATGTCATTTTTCTTACTGCTGGGTAGAACTCGATTGTGTAGATGTACCACAGTTTGTTAATCCATTCTTTAGTTGAGGGGCATCTAGGTTGTTTCCATGTTCTTGCTATTACAAATAGTGCTGATATGAAAATAGTTGAGCTAATGTCATTGGAGTACAACTGTGTGACTTTAGGTTATACACTCAGAAATGGTATTTCTGGGTCCTTGGGAAATTGATTCTCAGTTTTCTGAGAAACCACCATACTGCATTCCAAAGCGGCTGAACAAGCTTACACTCCCACCAACAATGGGAGGAGTGTTCCCCTTGCTCTGTACCCTCTCCAGCAAAGGCTGTCCTCTGTGTCTTTCATCTTGCCCAATCTGACAGGTGTCAAGCAGTATCTCAAAGATGTTTTGATTTGTATTTCTCTGATGGCTAAAGATGATGAGCACTTTTTCAAGTTCCTTTCAACCATTCATAATTCTTCTGCTGAGAATTCTCTTTTTAGATCTGAACCCCATTTTTTTATTGGGTTTTTCAAGGTTTTGGGCTCTAGATTCTTGAGTTCTTTATATATCTTAGAGATCAATCCTCTATCACTGGTAGGGTTGGTGAAAATCTTTTCCCATTCTGTAGGCTGTCATTTTTTCCTATTGACAGTGTCCTTGGCTTTATAGAAGCTTCTTACCTTCAGGAGATCCCACCTATTGATTGTTGGTCTTAATGTCTGTGCCACTGGTGTTATATTTAGGAAGTGGTCACCTGTGCCACTTCATAGAAGTATATTTACCACTTTCTTTTCTATCAAGTTTAAATTGGCTGGCTTTATGTTGAGGTCTCTAATCCACTTGGATTTGAGTTTTGAGCAGGGTGACAGGCTTGCATCTATTTACATTTTTCTGCACACTACCATCCAGCTATATCAACACCATTTGTTATATATACTATCTTTTTTCCATTGAATATTTTGGGCCTTTTTCTCAAACATCAAGTGTTCATAGGTTTTTGCGTTAATGTCTGGATCCTCAATTCTATTCCATTGATCCACAAGTCTGTTTTTATTCCAGTACCAGGCTGCTTACAGCTCATCACACCTTTACAGAGATTTATGTATACATGCCTCAAATATGCATAGATTATATGGAGATGCCAAGTATTTGCATAGATTATTAAGATATAGGACCCTAAGACTATGAAATGACTAAAAATTTGTATGGATATTTACAGCACATGCACAGTCATAATTCCTGAAAGTGGCTAATGAAGCCAGAAATGCTAAAGGATGAAACATTCTGTCAGTATCTATTTGGTTCATTTGGTTTATGACATGTGTTAGCTCCAGTATTTCTGTGCTCAGTTTTTCTGTGGATGAGAGTAGTTTATTGAAGGATTCCAATATCAGTGTACAAGGCTTAATATTTTATTTATGTTGCATTTATATTTATTTTATAAACTCTTGTACCCTTGTGTTTAGGGCACAAATATTAATAGTCAAAAATCAGCTCTAGATGTTTTCATTTACAAGTATTTATTGTACTTCCCCATCATCTTTGGTTAGTTTTGATTTGATGTATATTTTGAAAAATATTAAATTGGCTATATCAGCTTTCTTCATAAGTCTATTTGCTTAGAATATCTTCTTTCAACAGTTTTCCCTGAAATAATGTCACCCTTGATGATGAAGTATGTATGGATCAGAAGCATGATGGATCCTGTTCTCACATTTATTAAGTTAGTCCATGTCTTTTCATTGGGGAATTGACCAATAATTGTTCATTACTGTTATGTTTATTGTTGCTGTTATTGGTGGTGGTTGTAATATTGGTTTGCATGATTGTATATTTGTGTTTGTTTTTCTTCTTTTAATATTGCTAGACTGAGATTATTTATTCCCTGTGTTTTTATGTTTTTATAGGTATACTTAACTTCCTTAGGTCGGAGTTGCCCTTCTGGCACATTCAGTTGGGCTGTATTTGTTGAGAAATATATGATAAGAGTTTTTCTGGCCCAGTCAAGCCACACTATCCATACCAGCAGCCCCAAAGAATCACACAATGTCTTAAATTAATTACATTCTGTTTGGCCTATGGCTCAGGTATATTACATTCTAACTCTTACTCTTAAACTAACCTGTGATTAGCCAAGTGGCTTAGTACCTTTTCCTAAAGCAGCATTTTTCTTCTGATTTTTTTTTGTTTTATTAGGCACATCCATACTTCTTATCTGCTTTCCGGCCATTCAGCAATTTATTAAACTAGTAAGTGGGACAAATATTCACAATGCACAAGAGCATAATACCATGGCATTTCCCCCTTTTGATTTTTAAAGCAAAACTCCCAAATCTAATTTTCTTTGTATAGGTTTTTTTCACCATTATCTAGAACAACTTGTAACTAACACCATAAACATATAAAAATATTCATAATCTATTTTGAAGGAGAAAGTGGGTATAGTTCACAAAATTACTTCTTGCTAATTGGGAAACCTGATAATCTCATGGAGACTTGAAGAAAAAAAAATTAAGATCATGGTCAAATCCAGATTGCAGTAGTCAGTGAAGCTGGATCACTTCAACCAGAAGCCTTGAGTTGTTATAAATGCAGAACTCAGAAGAATTTACAACACAGGTGCTCTGAAACACTGAAACACCCAGTGTTATCTGGATGTTATCTGGATAAACACCCAGGATTATCTGTTCCTATTAGAGATTTTTCAGGAGGTGTCTCTCTTGATCAAACTTTAATTTATTTAACCCAGAATAAATCCACAATCTCTTATTTTCAATGGAAATAAAAATAAAAAAATTCGGGGCTGGAGAGATGGCTCAGAGGTTAAGAGCACTGACTGTTCTTCCAGAGGTCCTGAGTTCAATTCCCAGCAAAACCACATGGTGGCTCACAACCATCTATGATGAGGTCTGGCGCCCTCTTCTGTAAAACTGTATGCATAATAAATAAATAAATCAAAAAAAAAATTAAAAAAAAATAAAAAAAAAATAAAAAAATTCTTTTTTCCAAAAACATACCTTTTTACTTCAATTTTGAAGTCAAGGCATTTATAAAATATATACTTTGAATTAATCCAACAGTATTTATAATCAATTGTCTCTTAGGGGATATTTTGTCTTTTCTTCAGCAAAGTATTCAAAGACAATATAAAGTATCCAGACTCTTTGTGTATTTTCTGTTTGTGATATATATATATATATATATATATATATATATATATATATATATATATATATATATACTTTTTAAGGGACTTTCTCTATCTCTTTTTCTTTTTTATCTACCAAAACTACCTATATTTTAAACACACTGTAATGTAAACTTTTTGGATTTTTTTTTGTTTAGAATCTGTCTTTACTGTAAATCTCATCTTTTTTCTGTTTCTGACCACACCCTTAATCTGGTAAAATGTGGCTAGGAATAAAGGCTTGGGAATGGTGACTTGCTCCACCCAGATCCTTAGTCTTATTCCATAAGAATTTAGCTTTATAGCAAAGGTACTGGCAGGAGCCATATTTACCATCCCAACTCTGGGGAATTTTAAGTTCCACATTGCCACCAAATAGAGGACAACTACCCACAGCTCATAAACACCATTTAAGTGTTGGCAACAGGGCCTCTTAAAAGAATCACATTTTTGCCACTGATGCTGAGTCAGGAAGCATCACTTAAAGGAGTCATGTCTCTGTTTACTTGTCACTATCAAACAGAACCCTTCCAAGAAAATAGTCATACTAAGAAGTCATCTTGAACTCTGTTTCTTTTTGGTCTGTAAAAACAGAGACCTTAAATCCATTATATGCAGATTGTGCTTGTACTTAGGCTCTTGGAAAACTTTGGGAACTGGCCTTGTTGCAACTTAAGCTGTACTCCTCAATCCCATTTTTGTAGATCAAGCCCGCAGGCTACTCCCATCACTTGGGAGGCAAAGACAAGACGATCTCTGTGAGTTCAAGACCAGTTTGGTCTACAAACCTAGCTCTAAGTCAGCCATGATTGTTATACATAAAACCCTTTCTCTAAAACCCAAAACAAAACAAAAAGGCTTGAAGAAATGGTTCTGTCCTCTGATATTTGAGACTGATTTTATTAGATACATAATATATCACCACAGAGAAAATATTTAAATTTGGCTTTATCACAGTATATCTTATTTTTTCTGTTTATGGCAACTAAAAAATTTGGGGGGCATAGTATTCTGAACCACAATTTGTTGTCTCTAAAAGTCTATAGCTCATCTACCTGAGATATCTTGTATTAAAATTTCCATTGACAAGTCAGGAGTAATTCTAATAGTTTTTTTTTTCTTCAGCTATATCGAGATATTCAGAGTTCATTGTGGTAAAATATCTGGGTGATAGTGAAGACATAATTCCCTGCCTGTTACTACTTTTCTTTTTAATTAAGCTTCTTGGCATCTGGGTTTGAGATGATTAGGATTCTGTGTACTGATTTCTAGATTTGTGTTTGATCAGAGGGTTTTTGTTCCTGGGTTTCTATTTCTTCTCTATATTTTCAAAGAGTATGATGTGTGTGTGTTTTTCCTATTTTCCTGGTCTACTCATCTAGTATGTTCACTAGTGTGCCTCTTTACATGTTTAGCTAAGTTGGTGTGTTTCCAGGAAATGTCTGTTGGTGTTAGAGACTGGGATAATAGGCTAAATTGGGAGAAAAAAATTGAAAGAGAAGATTTTTGTTATCCATTTGTGTAATGGGCAGACAGGAAAGGCAGTCTATAGCAAGAGTTCTGCTACAGAGCTGGGAAGAAAATTCTATGAATATTTTGGAAGGCCAACATGCACATAAAATAACTTATCAATTAATAAACAAAATGCCATTTTCTTATCCATTTTGCCCTAATAATCTGATATTTTATACAATGCAAGATTTTGAATGATTTTCTAGAAATAACAAATGACATATTATTCAGATATCTTCTAGTATAGTAAAAAATTGAATTCTTGCTATAAGATGTTTTAAATTAATAATTCAGACTGGTGGTATTAATATAGACATAGATAGAATTTTTTTACAAATATCTGAAACTGTTTTGGCTTAATAATTCAAATTGGTGGTGTTATTAAAAATGTAAATAGAATATTTTTACATACATCTGAAACATTTTTTATACTCAAGTGTTCCACAAGTAATTTAAAATTCTTTTTCAAGTAATGGTGTTCATTAACCAGTTTACTTTCAGCATCTCACTGTGTCATTGTAAGAAATACCATAGAATCAATTTAAAAACTCTAAACTATAAAATTATTTCATATTCCCAACAATGCATAAATAGATAAAATATTTATGATATTTCCAGTTGAATTTTAATCAGTGCCAAAGGAGTACAATTCCATACTATTGGCTGAATAAATGGATTAACCTATGTTTATTTAATTCCATACTTCTTGGGTTTGAACTGATAATCATTAAGGGAAAAAGCTTCCATGTACACTCAATCAAAAAGCCACTGAAAAACTCTTACTGGTATTTAAGTATTATTGATAATTTTGATTGGGTTAACAATTCGAATATTGTCTGAAAGTAAAATTCTGGATATTATTTTCAATCCCATTTTTAAGTAAAATAGCTAAAAATATAGAATTACATGTTTGAACTCACACAATATTGGTTCATGGTTGAGTCATCTTTATACAGTAAGTCGAGGATGGGTTAGATTCTAGAGGCTTTATCAGTAATTAAGTTTGTTTAAATGAAAATATAAAGTAACTTATAAGATATATTTGATGGGGAGCCAAGGTCAAACATGAGGCAAAAGCTAGACAGGAAAAAAAAGTGAGTAAATCTGTTTTGTTTATGTGTAAGTGGAATGACTTGAGATGAAAACATGGCAAGAGAATTAGAAGAATGAGGCTTATATTAAGTGATGAACCAAATCAAAAGTCAGGATATATATATATATATATATATATATATATATATATACATCACTGTGATTTGACAAACATATTGAGCTTTCCAGTTACATCTATGCTTCCTAGTGACACATGACATCAGGTAGCTCTTAAGATAGGTAGTCAATTATTTTGGACACATTGACTATGTCTCTTATTTTAGTCACTGCTTTTATTTTATTTCTCTTCTTTTTATAGCTTCAAACCACCAAATGAATAATCTAGCCACTCACTTCTACTTATGTTTGGCGATGGAGTAGAGATAGACTGGTATAAGATGTTTTAGAATATGTTTAAAGTTTAAAAGTCTAATCCAGTTTTAAAGTACACTAATAATCTGATGCCCATCTACCTCCCAATTCTTGCCTAGAATGCATATCTTTATTTTATAAAGTTCAAACACAGTTATGCTGAGCCTGGTCATTAAAAACAGTGAGTCAGTATAGAGAATTTCCCTGGAAGCGAAAATTTCTTAGCATTTGCTAAGCTTGTCAAAGGAAACTAAACAGTGTACTATGTCACTAGTATATAACATGCTTGATTTCTCCTCATACTCATGAGTAGGTGTCATTGATTTTGTTTTTTCTTATTGGAATCTAAATGTATATAAAGTAATATTTTATGGGTTCTGAAGATATTTCTGCATAATAATGATATTGGACATCATCAAGTTTAATCATTTGTTTATATTTGAGAAATATCAATTCTGGTTTTCATTTTCAGTAAGTTATGGAATTGTGAAGTTTTTAAAGGTCATAAATAATAGTCACTTATCACATATACTACTTGCATATTTTCTATACGTCAAACACCTGCACAATAATAGTGTGATGATATATTGCATACTTAATAAAAATAGTCTGGAATAACAGAGGACAGAGAAATCCACATAGCTAAGACCTAAAGGTCAAGGAGTAGTAACTCAGACATTTAATTTCACCACTCAGGAGTCAGAGATCTATCTGTCCAAGGCCTAACAATGTCAAGTAGTGGTGGCACACACTTTAATCCAAGATCCATAAAAGTTAAACCAGGAAGTAAGATATCTGGACATAGACAAAGGAGGAAGGACCTGGTTTTGCCTGGCACTACCCTTTTTGACATATGAAGTCTGAGAAATTTTGGTGACAGGCATGAGAATATAGCTGTATGATAAATGGCTATGACTGGTTCTTTAGCTCTGATATTTCAAGTTTTCCCCAATATCTAGCTCTGGCTTTTTATTAAAATATCAAATAAAATTTATGTAACAAAACTTCTCTGTTGAAAACTGTAAACTGGGCTAATCTATGGACATCAATATATGAATTTTGTTGGCAGTTTGATGCGATGTCCATTAAGAAGATAATAGCATTGGGTTCACCTCTGGAGACTGCAAACTCCACAATACTATGTTAGCCATATATGGCTTCAACCTTTCTTTCTGTCTCTCTGTTCCTATGCATTCAAGCCATCTTACACTCTATTTCAGGTGAGATATTGTTCCAATACCTAGAAATTGAACATCTATATTTTAGAAGCCATCTTGGATGCCATAATTTTGACTTTATGATCAAAACATCAGCTCCCATGTTTTGGATATAAATATTTTCTATTTGCATTTCAAATTTTTATCTTTGTTCATTTATGGATCTTTGTCAAAATATTCATTTTGTGGTGTTTTAAGGAACTGCCAATTTCTCCCTTAAAGTTGTTCTATTATCCAGTGTTTGATGGTTTTCTATTTTAGGAATTGGATTTCCTACATGTCCTAAGGAGGCTGTTTCTCTACTGTTACTGATTATGACTGAACCTTTTTTAGCTTTGAAATCTGATTTCCGGAGGATTCCCAGGGGAAACCTGAGAGACATTTCCCAATGGAAAAGGGTTGTGTTGTGTGTCTTTGTAGACCTACACTCATTTGTTCAATGTCCTTTGCCATATCTTCTGCACAACACAGAAGGTAATGACCTTCTGTTTGAATCATTACTAGGATAGACATTATTCCCAGATCATGACCTTGTTTACCACAATTAATACAAATGATGCCTGAGTTCCTTATTCTAACATTGGAAATACTGGGTTTACCCATTTATCTTTATTACATTAGAGAGATTCAGCATTGACTGAATGCTTTATCAATTCCTGTTTGGATTCAGATCTGATGTTTAGTGGCATAAACATTGTCTTACATTACAGATTAGCATGGTCAACAGCCAAATAAATTATTTAATTGTTTCTTATCTCTGGATCTGATATTGCTCTATGTACACCTTGGGTTAGCCTCTGCAAAAAGTCAGTATAAGGCTTTTTTAAGCCTTGTCTAATCTTGGTATTTGACTCAATTTTCTGTCCTGGGTCCAAAATCTTTTCCCATACATTCAATGCAGCAGAACAACATAGCAACAATGTACTTTTTGTAAGTTGTCTATACATTCTCATTAGCAAATGAGCCTTCACCGAGGACTTGTTCTTGAGAAATGAAAAAATCCTCTAAATTTTCCCTGAAGATCTATGGCCCTAGCCTCTTTCTTAAGCCAACTTATCCATTGTAAATGTTGGATATAGTCCAATACTGCAGCTGCTAGCTACATCCAATCATTAGCGGTTATTCTATTTTTTGTTGACCATGCATTTAGAATCTGTTTAACATAATTGGAGTGTATTCCATAGAGTAGTATGGCTTCCTTGATATCCTTTATATCTCTCATATAGATTGGCTCAGAATTTTACTCCACAAATTCTGGGGGCTCCCTATATGTGTTATTCTTCTGAAGTGTAAATGGAAACAATACCAGTAGAGAAGGAGTTATCCTTTTTGTGTTCATCATCATAGGCAGAACATCTTCATTACCATAATATCTCATAGGAGAATGTCATGAATTGTTCCATGTAGATAGCTTCTTAAAATCCTTCTTCAGTATTGTATCACAGCCCTCTCATTCCTGAAGTTGGAGGACCATCATTTTTTCTAGGGTCTGATTGTATTGAATAGTCAACCTTTCTAATCTCAAAGAATCAATAATTTTCCTATTCTCATCATTAACATAATTAAGTTTCTTATTGACATCATTAACTTAAAGTCTGTACTTCTCTTGTACATTCTTAATATTTATGTCTTAAGAGGAAGTTCTATCTGAAAATTTGTCATAATCAACTTCTAAAATACTAACTTTGCCTACCAATTTATTGTATTATTATAGTTTCTATATATAGCAATTGCTAATCCATTCCTAAACTTTACATCATCCATAAACTGCCCTTTCTGGATTTCAAATTTTCTATACATTGCTCATTTCTAAACTTCATATTATCTATCAAATTGCTCATTCCTAGATCTCAAATCTTCCACTACACTAATTATCATTTCATAGTTTGAATGAATAACAGATCATTGTTTTTAATATAAAATATTAAATTAAGCCCAAAAGTAACAGGATTGAGGGATTGAAGCCTTCAAAAATATACTCATGCTAGAAATTCTCTAACAGAAAGTTGTAAAATCTTGAAAAGTTGAATTGTCAGACATTGTGGGGAAAACACTAAGTATTCAGTTACCTTAACTAGATGTAATGACAATGTTTCACCAGCAGGTATTACAGTCACATTGAATGATTCACTTTGCAGAGTGTAGAGTAGTAAGCAGAGCCAAGAATGTTCCCCTATATGGTCATTCAAAAAACCAAACCAAATAACCTTACCAAAGCAATTTCTCACAAAATTAAAGAAATGTAACAGATCCCATAATAAAAGGACAATGATATCACCTGTTTAACAACAATCTCCAGTCCCAGGTGTGGGGATGGTTCGCCTAGCTAAATGACTGAAAGCTATGGCTAGCATAGAGAAAAAGGCTCCCATTTGAAGCTGCTGGAAGTGGGAAAAAGGCTACTACTATACAGCCAGGGAGTCAGGCAGTCGGGGCCTGAGTCCTGGACCTATTCATTCCACAGGGTGTTGCTAACCCTAGTCTAGGGGACCAGATGCTACAGGGGTGCCCATGTACACATGTCAGAAAATATCAGCGGCCTGCTTCAGGAAAGCCAGAGTGGTCTATGTATCTTATAAAAGGCCTGTTATGGGATACTGACCAGCACAACTGCTTCTGGGAGAGGGTTGAGGAGCACTACCAGGCTCAAAGCCAGAATGAAAGCCTCTTCTGGTCCAGGGGCTAGCTCAGATAAATAATCCCACATAGACACCAGATGTCACAGAAAAATTGCTAGAAAGGTATTACTTACATAAATGATTAATATTTATTAAGGGATTATATGAACACTCACTGAGACAAAATGAACCTTAAGACAATTCTTGGAGAGTGGAATGTCCCAGAATAAATGGTTCATTCCACTTCCACCCTCCAGAGAATGGAGGAACAATACAGGGAACAAAGGTCCTTATCCTGGCATCTCAATGGGGTCTGACCACAGTATATTCAGGCTCCTAACACTCCAGATACATGCCTCCAAACTTTGCCAGCTAACGTCTGAATCTCGCTATGCATACCTAAACCTCAAATTGGTTGAGCCCCACTGTATACTCCATAAAGAATACCACTTTTCTGTTTGCATACCAATGTACTAACTGGTCTCTCATATGCAAAGTCATGTTTGAGTAATGGCTAAGGCAATTTTCACCAAAACACAGAAATCATACAAAAAAAACCTTACCATTCTTACTCAAATATTTCCACATTTGTTTTTCTAGAATTATTCATAAGGAAGAAAAAAGTCCTGAGGATATATTTTTTTCTTTCTATCTGATCTTTCTGGTTTACTATGTATGAGCAACAGCTTTTTCTTATTTTTACTTAGCTTCACTATACTCTGCAAAAACGTATGGTTGTTGAGTCACACTATTTCAATGAAAAGTACTTCAGAGCTCAGTTACTGTTTTCACCAACATAAAATATTTTTATATAAACCTTTGAAAAACACTTCAATCATTATTTCATAATTTTCTGATGTCTTAATAGTATGTGTTCTAATTGATTCATTTTTTTTCATTTTTACATTTTTTCATACTTTTCATTTTGGTTCAATCTAATGATGCTGACAATGTATAAAATACAAGCTCCTAAGTCTCTCACACACATGAACAAGGGAGACTATAATAAAGTATTCTATGTATGTACTAAGATAACATATATGGCACTTAATTGATGTATGTTACTATAAAGATGAAAAATAGATATTTTATTTCAGAAAAGGAAATATTAATTTCCATAAATTGATGAAGAATAATTTTTCAAATTGGAATAAGAAAAAATAAATTAGTATCTTGCAAAATATATGTGACTGTGTTTGTGCATTTGAGTGTTTGTGTGTGTACATGCATGATAATGTAAAATTTAGGAGCATAAGATACAAAGCAACAAAGAGAGTTATGTATAAGAACAGAGCAGCTACCAAAATAATTACTATGATTGTTCCACTTCAGCTACTGAAGAAATTCTAAAGTGGCATACATGTTTAAGGACACCAAGAGGAGACTATAAATATTATCATTATGAGTATAGAAGCTATGATTCTGGACAAAACATAGTGTAAATGCCAGGAGAGAATACTAGAAAAGAAGGAGTACTCAAGGAGAAGATTTCTGGAGGCAATCAATGTCCTTTTTGGGTATACACCTGAATCTTGATCAACAGAAAACTTAATGAAGGCATAGGAATGAACAAACCAAAAGGACTAAAAAAATAATTTTCAAAAAATTTATAAAGCTAGAAATAACTCATGTTCTTACCAGACAAAGTAAAATAATCTCAAAAATCATAGACCTCAAGCTGAGTATTCTGTGGGATTTTTCATCAGTTATGAAGTAAAATCAGCCATTAACAAAAGACTCCTCTAGCATTTTATATATATATATATATATATATAATATCTGTATAAAAGGGATTAAACAAAAAGTGATATTTCTATAATTTGTTAGAAAATAACTAAAGAATATCTGTATGTGCCTTTGTCATTTTATACCATGCTTTACTTCATTTTGTA
The DNA here is from genome assembly GCA_004025045.1 of Sigmodon hispidus. Taxonomy (NCBI): domain Eukaryota; kingdom Metazoa; phylum Chordata; class Mammalia; order Rodentia; family Cricetidae; genus Sigmodon; species Sigmodon hispidus. The sequence continues at coordinate 8,863 of PVIH01024593.1, read as the reverse complement.
TTTTTTTAACAAAACAATTCCAAATGAGAAAGAATAGTGGTAATTATTGTTTTCTGGAGCCTGTGGGTCAAGTTTATAAAACTTATAGGAAAGTTCCTTCATGATGAATCATGTCATGGCAAAGTCATCATAATGTAAATGAACTTGCAAAAGGGAAAGATAGTAACCAAGAGGGAGAAATATTGTTTTTTCTATAACTAGCATAATCCCCTAAGAATAAAATTAAAAATATTCTAGATAAAAAGATTGATTTATTATTTTGCCTGATTCTCAACAGGATTCAAATAACACTTAAATGTCAAAATTATATTTGAAATACACAGTTAAATACTAGCATATTGCTATCACAAAACTATAATGTCTCTAATATCCCAATTTATTTCTAGAACTTTGGAAGACTAACATCTTGGTACAATGTGAGCTATTTCATTTCCATTTTTAGTTTTTTCTTTTATTTAAAAATAAAATTTTCTAATAAAATATACTTTGATTACAGTTTTCCCTCTCTCTATTCTTCCTAATTCCTATCCACCTCCACACACATTTAGATCCACTCCATTTCTATCTCTCATTACAAAATAACAGGTCATAAAACACAATCAAATATGATAAAATAAAATACAATAAGATAAAATAAGAATCATCACATCAAGGCTAGACAAAGGCAATTCAACAGAAGTAAAAGAGTCCCAAGTATATGCATGAGAATCAAAGACCCACTTTTTCACATACTCTTAAGTTCCATACACTACTATGCTAAAAGCTATAATATATATACTGAAGACCTGGTACAGACCTATGTAGACCTTATTCTTGATGCTTCAGTTTCTTTGAGTTTATATTATACTTGCCCAATTGATTCAGAGAGCCTTATTCTCCTGTGATCCCCCATTTCCTCTGGCTCTTAAATTTTTTTTTGACTTCCTTTTCCACATGGTTCCCTGTGCTCAGAAGGAGGTATATGATAGAAAAAATTCATTTAGAATTATATATTACAAAGATTTTCTTTACACTTAATGTCTGTCTGTGGGTCTCTTCATCTTGTCCCACATGTTACATCCAGAAGCTTTTCTGATAATCACTGAATAAGGCACTGATACATGAGTATAGCAGAATATGATTAGGAGTCACTTTACTAATATTATTAGTAGAACAGTAGTGTTTGCTTTTACCCTATATCTCTGGTCCATATATTCTGATTTATGGTCACTCAAACGGTGTCAGTATGGGTTCTTTTCTGAAGTGGGCCTTATTTCAAATAAATTATTTGTTGACTACTTAGATAAAAATCTGTAGTATCACTTGTCTAGCATATATTGCAGAGAGGACAAATTACAGGACAAAGATTTTGACTGAGTTGATTTTTTTCTTCTTTGTTCTCCTGTAAAATATCTTCCTGAAACAAAAACACTAGAATGTAGGGGTGAAGGCTCCATCTAAGTATCAGCTCAAGTTCTCCATATTTCAAAAGGTTGTGTGGATGTTGTCCTCAATGATGATGTTTCATTATCACTGTCTTAGCAATAGCCTCAGCCTTTTTGGAGATTTTAATAGGACCCAATTGGACTACTAGTAAGGTGAATGCAACCCAGTCAATCCTGGTACTATTGTCATTGATAACAAGACATGAATATTTGCAGCTCCATATCAACTCTAATGTGTAGACCTCAATAGGATTACCTTTACATAGTTTAGAAAGTTTTTACTGCACGAGTTTTCCATATCAGAGCTCAAATGCCTTCCAGTTCCAGATGTCTCTTCCAGTACTTCATCCTTGAACCTTATATTCCTAACTTCTCTCCATCTTATCCTCCCATCCCATCTCTACCTTTGCCCAGTCCAATTGTAAAATCTATTCTTCCTCCCCCTTCAAGAAAAACTCATGTGTTGTCCTGCAGGAAATTATGGAGTTGGCCTGGTCTAGCTACCTCAGGATATATGCACCATGGTGTTTTGAAGTTTGAGCCTGTGGCTCTTGGGGCTCTGTTTGCCTTTTAATCATGAAAACCAAAAGGTTATCACTTGACCAGTAAAGCATAGAGGCCACTTGTATGCCTTTGTGTTTCATAGAGCTTGGGGAATTATATAGAACTTGTATGAACAATGAATATTAGACATTAATTTTTCATATCCCATCTAGGTTGCAACTACCATTAAAAACATGACAAGGGCCATTGCATTCCATTTTGGTACGTGTATAAAAAGCTGATTGCCTGGAATAAACTTGTATCAGCTTCAATTTTGCAGAGATCTATACAACACAGCCTGGTTCATTTATTTCCGCTGACCATATGATGAAAACATGATTTAGTAAGTAAGCATTGTTACTTAATTTTACCTAGTCACTTCCTCTACTAACATCTCTAAGACTGTAAATTGTAGGTTGGTTGTCATTAATTTGATGACTAATAACCACATATAAGTGAATAGGTACCATATTTATGCTTCTGGTTCTGGATAAACTCACTTAGGAATTTTTTTTTCTAGTTTTATCCATTTGCCTACAAATTTTATGATGTCATTTTTTAATGGATGAGTAATACCTCCATTGTGTAAATGTATTAAAATGGCTATAGTACCCTGCTTCTTGAGTCTATTTGCTTGCAATAGGCTTTCCTACCCTTTACACTGAGATAATGTCTGTTCTTGATGTTGAGGCTTATTTCTTGGATACTTCATTGTTGGATTCTGCTTTCACATCTATTATGTTAGTAAATATGTTTTTTTGTTTGAGAATAGAGACCATTGACCTATCAATGACCTATGATTGTTGATTCTTGTTATTTTGTTGTTACTGTTGCTGCTGGTGGTGGTAGTGGTTCTCTCTCTCTCTCTCTCTCTCTCTCTCTCTCTCTCTCGCTCGCTCGCTCCCTCTCCCCCTTTTGTGTGTGTATGTGTGTATGTCTTTCTTCATTTGCTTTTGATTGGTTGGACATTTACTCTATGTATGCTATTGAATTTAGTTATTATTCTTATGTTGGAATTTTCCTCTAGCACTTAGTAGGTTTTATTTGTAGATATATATTGTTTAAATTGGACTTTATCATGAATGTCTTATTTTCCTCACCTATATTGATTGAAAATTTTGCTTAGTATAATACTATGGGTTTATATTTGTGGTTTCTTAGAGTCTAGAAGGTACCTGTGTAGGCACTTTTGGCTACTAAACACTCCATTGAGAAGTCAAATGAAAGTATAGTGGATCTACATTTATATGCCTGTTGGTCTTTTTCCCTTGCAGCTTTTAACAGAGGTTTTCCCCTCTTTATGTTTAAGAATTTAACTATTATATGCTGAGAGTTCATTCTTTTTTGATCAAATGATTTGCTGTTCTATAAGCTTCTTGTACTTTGATAGGTAGCTCCTTTATTAGATTAAAAAAAATTCTTCTACAATTTTGTTGAAAAATTTTCTGGGCTTTTGAGCTCTGTTCCTTCTACATCTACTCTTATTATTCCCAGGATTTGTATTGTTTTTTATTATGTCCAAGATTGTCTGTTTTGTGGGAGGTTTAGTTTTTTATATCTAACAATTTCTTTGATTCCTTTTAAATCTTTAATGACTGAGATTCCCTCTTTTATCTCTTGCATTCTCTCTGAAGATTCTGTTTGAATTCATATTTTTTCTTTCTAAAATTTTCCATGTTTGAATATTCCATTCACTAAATTTGTAATCTTACATTACGTCTTGAAGTGTTTTGTTTGTTTTCTTTTAAAGTTTGTTTAAATTGTCCAGCATTTATTTAAGAGATTTACTTACTTCTTTAAACTCTATCACATATATAAAAGCTGTTTTAAGGTTTGTTTTGTTTTGTTTTGTTTTACTTTGTCCTTCAGTTGTGTTTTGTGTTGGCACAATCAGGGCATTTTGTGGTTAAATAGTTATACTCTAGTGGAGATATTTTGCCATGATTGTTATTAATTGTGTTTTTAAGCTGGTCTCCAGGCTTCTGAAATTGGGATGATTAATGTGAAAGTGCTGATTTCTGAATTTGTCTCTGTTAGGTAAGTGTTTTGTTCTCTGTTGTCTGTTTTCTTTCCACATTTTAAGAGCGTGATGGCTATGCATTGTTTCTTATCCTAGCCTATTAAGCTTGTATGTTCACAAGTAATGCCTGCTTGTGTTGAATGCTAGGAAAATGTAATAATTTGGGAAAATAAGTTTTGGAGATTTCTTTGTGATATTTTGGAGATTAGTTCAGAGAGATAAAAAGGACCACACAATGTTTTCTGTTCCAGAGCTGTGGATGAGTCTGGGGATGGGTGGTTTTGAGGAGATGTGGTAATCTACCTTTAACCTACTTGTTGCCCTAACAGAAAAGCCCTTGATTTAGAAGGGATTGCCAACTGGGAAATGAAGCTAGGAAAATTTAATGAATTGTAGAAAGAGTTTTAGGAGGGGTGGTCCAAGGAATATAAGAACAGAGTGACATGGAAGGCTCTCACGGTTGCTCTGCTGCAAAGTAGGGGATGAAACTATGGGATTGGTTTGGGGGAAGAGATAAAAGAAGAGATCTGCAGGCATTCTACCTGAGTTTTTGGGCAGATGTGGCCTGTGTGTTAGCAAGAGACCCTGCTGAAGTGAGAAGTTGGAATAAAGCAACAAATTGAAAGAATAAATTTAGGAGATGATTCTTTGTTGAATCCACAGGAAATCTTTCAGCCTGGATATGAGACTGGTGATTGGATTTGAAGAGGGAGGGATGTGTGATGGGCTTCAGTTAATTTTCCTGTTTCCCTGGCATGCCCAGCTTCTATGTTCTCAGTCATTACGTACTGTCTAAAGAGACTGTGATAATGCAATAAGGTGGGGGTGAGAAGATTGAAAGAGAAGTTAATTGTGATCGTTTAGGCATATAGTCACAGAGAAAAAGGAAAAAGTAGCAGATTTTCTACTAAAAAGATGGGGATGAGAGTGGGAGAACTAGATTTGCTGAATAAGATTGAAGTGTTGTGGATATGCAGGCAGACTACATATTTTTTGGTCACTGTGCCCTTTAAGCTATTATGTGGTGCCTGCTAGAGTTAGGGGCTTAAATAAAGTGATGAGACGGAAGAAGGATATTATGAGAGAAAGATCTGTGGCGTCCATGGAGGATGGAAACAGGAGGGCTGAAAAGACTGCCAACAAGTTTTCTGTTGAAGAAGAGCAAGAGGGTAAGACTGAAAACGAGTTGTTTCAAGTGAGAACTCTCCTTTGGATGTCCTCACATGAACAACATAGGGGAAACAACGTCTTTTGTATATTTTTCTAAACGAACAGTTATCATGATATCTCAACCATTATTATTATAATATATCCCCTTTATATACTGCCACAATGACTATTAATGTTTGAACTTTGAATATTGGGAGAAAACATTTTGTCTTAGCAACTTGTGCACAAATATATATATATGTACATATATATAAAATATATGTATATATACATATATAACATCCAACATTAGGAAAAGGACCTATATTTTAAAACCAATTAAAATCTTCAAAGATGTAAAAATTATGTCAACAGAAAAATGGATTGATTACAACTAAAAACAAATGACATGGGTGAAAAAATTTATAGTCAATTTTAATCAAAGAACTAAAACTAGCCATATCATATAGCTATAATACTCTTGGGAACATATCTAAAAAAATGTTTCAGTATGCTACAGACATAAATGCCCACTCACATTTATTCTATAACTACTTCTAATACTCAAGTAATAAGATAAACACATGAGTGGGTAAAGAAAATAGGCAATGCATACAAAATAGAGTTTTATTAAATCATAAACATAATATATCATTAACAGAAAATTGTATGCAATTGAAGATACAAAGTGGAAACCTCATAATTAGAAGGAAAAACATGAGAAGGCTACTGATTGGAAGCAGAAAGGTCAAGTACAGTAGGTAATGCAGAAGGATGAATGTTATCAAATTATATGATATTCGCACATAGGAAGGTCACAACTTGGACTTGCACTAATATTAACTTCTAAAAATGTAGCTAGAATGATTAGGGTTACAGTGTAGGAAGATTTTAAGACTGAATTAAAAGTGAGAGAAAATTAATAAAATCATACTGACAAAAGATGATCTCAGTATAAAAGAACTTGGCTTCTATGTTGTTTTTTATCCCCACTATCACACTGTAGGAAAGGGATAAAAAAGTAAAAACCAGCAAAAATGACTCTTAAAAAAAGAATATATCAATAAAATTTAGGGTATCTCATAAAAATATTTTATTTGGGGGACATTTCAGTAGAAATAATGATTAAAAGTACAAATGATTTGGGAGAAACTGAAAATAAAAATATATAAGTAGAAATTAATTATAATTAAAGCAGCATGTTTATCAAAAACTAAGCACACGAAACAAAGAAAAACTTGATAAACAAGTAAATCAAGGTGCATCTTAAGTGAACTCAGCTCCTTAAAATAATGATAAAGAGAAACATTTTTATTGTGCTCATTTATTTATTGTCCGAATAGAGATGGGATGTGCATGATAGAGAACAACCTTCAAGTATGGAGATTTTCCATTTATCATATGTGTCTACATGTCAGATGTTTAGGTTCATTGAAAGCACATTTATTTACTAATCTATCTTTGATGGCTTAAGACAAACAGTAAACCTTCATGATGTTACATGCCTTTAATCCCAGAAATTGAGAGGCAGAGACAGATAAATCTCTGTGAGATTAAAGCCAGCCTGGTCTACATAGTAAGCATAGCAAACACCAAATAAAAGATACCTTACAGGTAAGGATCTAATGTAAAAAATGAATGCAAAATAATAAGAGTAACAGATTTTTATAGTTCTTATTAATTCACAGTGGCAAAGGAAATAATTAAGTATAAAGAGAAATGATGCTGAGATGAAATCTCAATGTAAACAAATAAGTTAATACAAAATAGGTGTCCAAAAATATAAAATAATCATTATTAGATATTAATAAAAATATTTTAGTTTTTGAAGTTCAAATGATGTATTATAGTATTTATATCGATCTTAAGCACATATGTATACATATGGGCACACCTCTTATTCAAACACACAGACACATGTGAACATGTATGTACACACATGCACCACACTCAAACACACACAAATACATACACAGAGAGAGAAAGAGAGAGAGTTGAAAACTAAAAAGAGATCAATCAAGACTACAAAGACAATAAAAATATACATTGAATAAATTCTTTAGTAATTTAAAAACTTGGTTAAATAATGGCAAAAATATGTTTTAATAGTTTTCTTTTAAAAAAAAAACAAAGAACAGAGCATTGTACTCAAAATAATTTTGATAAATTTGAAGTATCAAACATTAAATTAGGTATCATAACCACTTCAATGAAGCAAAGCAAAACACACTCACAATTACTGAAAGGATATAAAAAGTAAAAACGAAAGTTAAAAGGAAAATTTAGAACTACATAAATGGATTTATAGAAAACTTTATTGATTTATCAGGCAGATGTCAGAAAATATACCAAGTAATATTTGAGGATCGATGTCAATAACAGTGTTATATATACAGGTATATATAATTATAAAATATATAATATATATAGCATATAAATAATATAAAAAGTTAAAATTAAATACAGAAAGATGTTGCTTAACCTGAAGTAATAGAATTGTAATTACAGAAGCTAAAATAATAAAACACAAAAATCTAGAGTTATAATTTCCTAAAGTTATCTGCATTTACTTAAAAATAAATATTTGTAAACACAAAACATAAAGACCACAAATTATTTAAAAAGATGTACTGGAGACAGTAAATCATGAAATTATAGAAAAAAGTAATTTACTGATTTCCTTAATAATCAGCCTTGTGCTTTAGACTTAGGGCTCTCCAAGATCTTCCTTGCTATCCCACCTCAGCTTATCTTACTAGCCCACCTCCATTCTTTTGTTACTCCCTACTGATCCAAAGAACTCTCTTCTACTGGGGGAACCTTTATCTCCACACATGACAGGTACTCAGGTAGAATACCAGTGTCCTATTTTACCCCCTTCGTTCTCATGTCTTTAGGGTACTCGTACTCTTGTGTGACTGCCCACCCAATTCCCTCCTCCAAGTCCATCTCCATTCTTTTAGACCATGCCATTCATAGATAAACACAGGTTACAATTCACTCTGTGTCTTCTTCCTTTGGTGAAGCTGAATGCCATTTCCTACTTAAGGAGTATAAGCTTGTTCAGCCACTTTGGAATGTAATATGGACGTTTCTCAGAAAATTGAGAATCAGTCTCCACAAGGACCCAGCAATACCACTTCTGGGTGTATACCCTAAAGAGGCACATTCACACTCCAAAGGTATTAGCTCAACTATGTTCATAGCAACATTATTTGTAATAGCAAGAACCTGGAAACAACCTAGATGTCCCTCAACTAAAGAATGGATTAACAAACTGTGGTACATCTACACAATGGAATACTACTCAGTAGTAAGAAAAAATGATATCCTAAAATTTGCAGGCAAATGGATGGATTTGAAGAATATCCTCCTGAGTGAGGTATCACAAACTCAGAAAGATAAGCAAGGGATATACTTACTCATTAGTGGTCTCTAAACAAGCAAACAAGAAAAAAAAAGCCAAGCATGCCCAAGCTGCAATCCACAACCACTGAACAGCTGGGGATCAGAAATACCCTGGACTGACCCTTCGAATCCCACTCCAACTATAGGAACACCTGACTCACTCTTGAGGGAGGGGTGACAAAACTGGATTTGCCAGGAGTGGAGACTGATCTAAGCATTATTGGGTCAGTGGGACCATAGGATTGTCTGTTCCCTGCCCAGGGAGGGGATGGGGAGTTGTGGAGAAGAAAAAATGACCTGATGTGGTGGGAGGGGGAAG
>PVIH01024592.1:0-22436 GCA_004025045.1 Sigmodon hispidus | reverse complement strand
CAAGCTGCTGGCTGTGCAGTGTGTCTGCTTCTCCAGGCTGCAAGCAGCACAAAGAGACTTCTCAAGCACCAGACAATCCTGAAGTTATCTCAGTTTAATTTAAAGCATGCAAACTGGAGCTGGGGAAAGGTTTAGTTATAACCTCCTTGTCTTGGAAGCACAAGAGCTGTGTCAGATCCTCAGAACCCAGGTAGAGAAGCAAACCTGGCAGGGTTTCTCACTCTTGAAATCTGAGCACTGGGAGGAGGACAGACAGATCTAAGGGGCTCATGTCCAGCCAGCCCAGCTCACTTGGCATACTCCATGTGAATGAGAGGGCCTGTCTCCTACAAAGGGAAGGTGGACAGCGTTCCTCAGGAGTGACACCAGGGCTCGTCCTCCATCCTGCACATGCATGTGCACCCCACACTGTCTATCCCCTCAATATAAGCATGCTCACACATACACACATATAAAATTTTAATTAAGTGAATACATGACAAGCTGGAACTTAAAAATGATAAAACATGTTAGTTTCATTAAATAAAAGTTGAGTGTTTTGCATGAATTCATTAAGACAAATTAATGAAATAAATTGCTATCCTCAAATATTAGGAAGATATACCAGATGCCTGTCAAAATTTAAATGAGGTCTTCACTCTGATCCTTTAAAAAATAGTCTTTGCATTCTTACTTTAGAAATGAGGAGCTGTTGTGGTATCTCCAGGCTAAGAGCACTTGCCACTGTAGTAGAGGATCGGGATGCAGTTCCCAGGACCCACATGGAGGCTTCCAGTGGGTTATAACTACAGTTCTAAGGGATCAGATGCCATCCTCTGCATTTGTGGGTGCTGGGCAGCATCAGATGCACACACACACACACACACACACACACACACACACACACACACACCACAGGTAAAAAGCATTGAAAAGAAAATCAACTCTAGTTCCAGAAAATCCAACACCCTCTCTGGCCTCTGAGGCACCTAGATGCACATGGTAACATCTATGTATACATAAATAAAAGGAAATTTTAAAAACTTAGTAAAAATTAAAACTGTAGGTAGTGTGCCATGGGAGTGGATTATGTAAGAGCTTAACTATCACAGTTCACACTGTCAAGAGAAAGCTCTTCACATAACAACATCAGCAATGAAGTCTAGTCATGGGGCTTTTGTTTGTTTACTTGTCTGCTTTTTGAGACTTGATTGCTTGTAACCCAGGCTGACTCCAAATGTGCTCTGCAGCCAAGGATAGCCCCGAAGTCCCAATCTTCCTGAAGTGACCCTCTAAACATGAGATCACATGTGTGCTGCACCCAGCACAGGCATCCAAGGCCGTCGTCTCCCCAGATTTCTTTCCTGACTCTTTTCCCTTTGCTACTGGCTCTTATTGTGCATGTGTTGAGCCTCCTGTCATCGTCTTGTTGTTCTGGAATGTTCTTTCTCACGTTGCCTTGTTGTTCCTAACTGCTGTTTTTGTTTTTCTGTTCTCCTTTTGAAAGTTTCTGTGGACATTACCCAGGCTGAGCAATCTTCTCCTCAGCTATATCCAGGCTACTCCTGAGCTCATCAGGCACTTAATACCTGCCACAGTGTGTTTGACTTTTAGCACTTTCTTCTGAGTCTTCAGAATTTCTTCCTCACTACTTAGATTACCCTTCTGTCTCTACTTCTTTCCAACTTTGGCCACTTAATCCCTGGGCACACTTCTGTCTTAAATTCCAAATTTAATAGTCTCCATGAGCCTGTCTGAGTCCTGCTGAATACATGCAGACTTTTCTATGAAGCAGGGATATGAAGGACTGTCCTGCCTAATCTTGGCAAAGTTCAATGCTCTTTTTCCCTTGTGTCTTGATTGTCCAGTTTGTACAGCATACTGTCCACAGTCAAGGCATGGACAACTTCGTGACCAAATCACAGCTTTTCCACAATGAAAGCAAGTTCTATATGAAGGTTCTTTGATGCCCACCATCTTTTCTGAAGAAATTGGTGCTTCTAGCAGAAAGTGTGCCTCACTGTCATGAAGACCTTAGGTTATTAAACATCTAAATGCCATATTATGTAGGTCTTTGAACTGTTTGAAGACCATCTATCTAAATATATCTGTTTAGCCTGAAAACATACCTAATATGACTACAAGTTTTATTATTATGGATGACTAACTGCCAGTCTATATTTCTTAATTATATATTACATTTTAGATGATATATATATAACTACATACACTTACCAAGAGTAGAAACATACATGCAGGATATAAAATAAATTTGTATCAATATACTAAAATCCATACCAATGTAAAATATTTGAGATTAATAATTGTCTTTTTGTCCCATATACCTCTGCTCTCTCCTAAATGAATACAAATATCTATAACCCAACAAATGACCAAAACCAACCATTCTTCCTCCTGGCAATGTGTGAATTGTGTTCCCTAGACTGCTTCCTTTTTCTGAGGGTGACAGAATCTTTAGGGAACTTGTATTGAGATAATGGTAAAGTCCTGTGGAAACTACTCATAACATTTCTCGTCCATTCTCTATGCAATGGGAGAGCCCAAAGCTTATCTGTAGTCTTGGTTAGAATAGTGCTTGAAGCTGGACCATCTCATCCAGCAGCCTTGAAGCTTTTATGGATGCAGAACTCTGAGAAAATTTTGACAAAGGCCCTCTGATAGGCTAGATAACCAGGGCCACCTCTTGCTCTGAAAACACACAAACTTTCAAAGGTAACATACATACCTACATTAACACAGGTATGGACTCTGTGTGAGTTTTACCAAACTGGGGGTGGGGGGTGAGGGATATCCTGACTCTTTGAGAAGTCAGGTTATACCTGGAGTGGTTAGGACAGCTCTGATGCCTGGAGCTGCAATGGGACAGCTCAGCTCTGGAGGGAAGAGATTTTGTCTGTTTGGGAAGTCAAGCTATACCCAAAGCTGGGGTGCAGTTGGGGATGGTCTACCCACAGGATATAGCATCCTGCTCCTCTCCTGGAGAGCCTCTACAGCTGAGCTTTGTTCTGCCCCTTGAGGGTGCTCAATCGCAGAGCTGTTTCTTCTTCTCTCTGGCCCAGGATATTGCTTCTTTTGCATCACTCTTCTAAAGGGCAAATCCCTACAGAAATATAGCAATCACCTTTGTCTCTGGCTAAAATTTCTTACTTTTTCTGCTCTCCTATAATTAGTTTCTCTAAGGAAATACTCACTGCCAGGTTTTTCTGCTCAGCAAGTTCTTCTCTGCACCAGTGAATGAAGGTCTTCACCTAAGATTCTTTAGAGAAAGATTTTTTTGGGAAGGAGGAGTCCAGGAGTGTGGCTGCCTCTGCCAGGGTGGGAAAGAACAGCCAACAACTGAACAGGAAGACGGGTTTATCTAGGAGCTCTTAGGGGCCGAGTTTCTCCAGGGAGACTCAAGGATTAGTTCGTAATTCCTGCTCAGGAATTGTTTAGTTTTGTTAGTCAGGGGCAGATTTCAGGACCAAATTGTTTTTTTGTTTGTTTGTTTGTTTTTTAGCTTTTAAATTTTAATTCCAAGGCCAGGGCATTTTTCTTTTACTGACTCTGATTCTAAGGACCAAGAATGTTTCTTTGGTACTTGTTTCAGGGTCAAGGCATGTTTCTTGGTGCTTGGTTAAGGGATAAAGAGTTGTTTCATGGGCTTGGGTCTCAGATTCAGGTTGTTTTTATTTCTCTGGACCTTTTTAGCTTTTGTACTCCAATTCTAAGACCAGGGCATATTTCTTCACTGGCACTTGTTGTGGCATTATGCTCTTGTACATTATGAGTACTTGCTGCCTCTATTGGTTTAATAAAATGCTGATTGGTAAGAAGGTGGACAGAAAGTATGAGCATGGCTACCAGACTAAGAAAACTCTGGGAAAAGAAAGAGGAAAGAGATCCAGCCAGATACAGAGAGAACAAGATGAGAATGCTGCAATAAAAAAAGGTACCAAGCCACATGGCTAAACTTAAATAAAAATATTGGTTAACTTAAAGTATAAGAGTTAGCAAGTTACAAGTCTGAGCCATGGGCCAAAGAGCTTGCAATTAAGTGTTTGTTTGATTCCTTGGAACAGAATAACTGCAGGACCATCAGGGCAATACAGAGAAACTTCAGATACAGACCATCCTATTCTAGTAGACATGTGTGTTCCTTGGCAACAGTTTCAGAGTCAGGGCATGTTTCTTCAGTTCTGGGTTAAAGGATAAAGGGTTTCTTTGACTGGCTTGGGTCTCACATCCTGGTTGTGTTTCTTTCACTAGCTCTGGTTTCAGAGCCAGGATGGATTACTTCAGATAGCCTTCTTTTCCTACACTGTACATTGTACACAGACCAACCAAAGATATTTTTTGTTTTATGTTTGAACAGGTTAAATATATATCATTTGTCTTGTAGTTTTTATTAGTCTATTTTTTAAAATATCTGTAGCCAGAATTTTCAGGAGATCTTTCACAGTCAAACCTGTTCTCTATCAACCTTGAGTGAATCGACAGCCTTTTGTTTCCAGAAACAAAAGCATAAGGTTTTCTCCAGGGCAATCTTCCAGATTTCCATTTTAAAGTTAAGGCATTTCTAAAGTGTCTAGACGGGTTTAATTCAGCAGTCCCTGTTACAGTCCCACGTCTCTCAGCACTGGCATTCATTCATCAGCAAACAAAAAAATTCAAAGTATAACAACACCATATAGGATCAAGACTCCTTCTGTATTTCCCATCTACATGTACTTATTTTTTATTATTTATAAATTATTTACTTTTTTCTATGATTCTCTTTCCCAATTTTATTTTATTTTTATTTATTTTTTCTGTGTTCATATTTTTTATTTTTATAGAATAAAGTCTCATTTTTATCCATGCATCCCCTTGTTCCAGCTCCCTCCACCCCCCTGACCCCTCTGAGTCAGTCTTCAGCCTTCTCCTCCCCACCCCGGAATCCTCTTCTCAGAAATGGCAAGAGGTCCCAAGGTGAATTAGCTCAGAATCCACTCCAGGCAAGTCTGATTTCCTCATCCTAATATCAAGACTTGGTTAGGTGTTTCTCTGGAGGGAATGGGCCCCAAGGTGCCAACCCATGTATAGAAACACAGTCTGAACCCTCCCCTTGAGGCTCCACATATTGCACATGTCAACAGACAGTTACCTATTCTTAGAGGGCTTAGTTTCTTTTCCAGACGATTCCCAGGTGGCTGTTTCAGTGAGTTCCCCAGAGCTCCAGCCAGCCATCACTGTGAGAATTTTTCTTATAGTCCCTATCTCCTTGCTCATATACAGTCTCCTCCTCCATCCCTATCAGCTGGACCAGGGACTCAGCCCAGTGCTCAGCTATGTATCCCTGCCTCTGCCTCTATTCATTGTTGGATGTAAGTTCTGTGATGGCACTTAGGGTGGTTATTCATTTGATTACGAGGGAAGTCCTGTTTAGGCAACACCTCTCTATTGGTGGGAGACCTAGGCAGGAACATCCTGTGAGTTCTCGGAGGTTTCCCTAGCACCCTGTCTTTTCCCAACCCCATATTTGCTTCCTCTATTAAGATCTCCATCTCTTCTCTTTTTCTCTCCCTCCTTGTTGTTCCTCTCACTCAATCATCTCCTTCTCTTGTGATTTGTTCCCACCTCTTCTTGGTTGCAACCTCTTATGCTCCCAATTAGCTAAGGAGATCTTCTCTATTTTCTCCTCCTAGGGGAAATCCCTGGATGTCTCTTTTAAGTTCCTTCAGATCCCAAGCTGTTCAGTGGTTGTGCTTTGCAGTTTGGGTGTTCTTTAGTATATCATTTTTTTTTCTTACTGCTGAGTAGTATTCCATTGTGTAGATGTACCACAGTTTGTTAATCCATTCTTCAGTCGTGGGGCATTTAGGCTGTTTCCAGATTCTTGCTATTGCAAATAATGCTGCTATGAACATAGTTGAGCTAATGCATTTGGGGTGTGATTGTGCATCTTTAGGGTATATGCCCAATAGTGGTATTGCTGAATCCTTGGGGAGAGTGATTCCCAGTTTTCTGAGAAACCACCATACTGCATTCCAGAGTGGCTGAACAAATTTACACTCCCACCAACAATGGAGAAGTGTTCCCTTGCTCTGCATCCTCTCCAGCAAAGGTTGTCATTTGTGTTTTTAATCTTAGTCATTCTGACAGGTGTAAGGTGGTATCTCATAGTTCTTTTGATTTGCATTTCTCTGATGGCTAAAGATGTTTAGCAATTTTTCAAGTGCCTTTCAGCCATTTGTAATTCTTCTGCTAAGAATTCCCTTTTTAGTTCTGAACCACATTTTTTAATTGGGTTATTTAGGGTTTTGGGCTCTAGTTTTTTGAGTTCTCTATATATTTTAGAGATCAGTCCTCTGTCACTTGTAGGGATGGTAAAAATCTTTTGCCATTCTGTAGGCTGTCATTTTGTCTTATTGACAGTGTCCTTGGCTTTACAGAAGCTTCTCAGTTTCAGGAGGTCCCACTTATTGATTGTTGTTCTTAGTGTCTGTGCTACTGGTGTTATATTTAGGAAGTGGTCACCTGTGCCAATGAGTTGGAGGGTATTTCCCACTTTCTTTTCCATCAAGTTCAATGTAGCTGGGTTTATGTTAAGGTCTTTGATCCACTTGGATTTGAGTTTTGTGCAGGGTGATAGGTTTGAATCTATTTGCATTTTCTACACACGACCATCCAGCTATGCCAACACCATTTGTTGAAGATACTATCTTTTTTCCATTAAATATTTTTGGTCTCTTTGCCAAAAATTAGGTGTTCATAGGTGTGTAGGTTAGTGTCCAGGTCTTCAATTTGATTCAGTTGATCCACAAATCTATTTTTATGTCAGTACCAGGCTGTTTTTATTACTGTAGCTCTATACTATAACTTGATGTCGAGGATGGTGATGCCTCCTGAGATTCTTTAGTTGAGCAGAATTGTTTTGGCAATCCTGGCTTTCCTTTTATTCCAAATGAACTTGAGTATTGTTCTTTCAAGGTTAGAAAAATATTGTGTTGGGATTTTTATGGGAATTGCATTGAATCTGTAGATTGCTTTTGGTACAATTGCCATTTTTACTATGTTGATCCTACATATCCAGGAGTGTGGGAGATCTTTCCATTTTCTGATATCCTCTTCAATTTTTTTCTTCAGTGATTTAAAGTTTTTGTCAAATAGATGTTGCTTCATTGGTTATAGTTACTCCAAGGTATTTAATGCTGTTTGCAGTGATAATAAAGGGTGATGTTTCCCTTATTTCTTTTTCAGCCCTTTTATCTTTAGTGTATAGGAGGGCTACTGACTTCATTGAGTTATTCTTGTATCCTGCTACATTGCTGAAAATGTTTATCAGCTGTAGAAGTTCCTTGGTAGAATTTTGTGGCTCACTTATGTATACAATAATATCATCTGCAAATAGAGATAGTTTCACTTTTTCTTTTCCAATTCATATCCCCTTAATCTCCTTTTGTTCTCTTATTGCTTTAGCTAAAACTTTGAGAACTATATTGACTAGATAAGGGGAGAGGGGACAGCCTTGTCTAGTTCCTGATTTTAGTGGGATTACTTTGATTTTTTCTTCATTTTTTTTGATGTTGTCCATTGACTTCTTGTACATCACCTTTATTATATTTAGGTATGTTCCCTGTATTTTTGATTTCCCCAGGACTTTTAGGATAAAGGAGTGTTGGATTTTGTCAAAGAGTTTTTTTCAGCATCTAAGGAGATGATCATGTGGTTTTTTTCCTTGATTTTGTTTATATGATACATGACATTTACAGTTTTTTTGTATATTGAACCATCCATGCATTTCTGGGATGAAGGCTACTTTATCATGGTGAGTGACTTTTTTTTATATGTTCTTTGCCAGAATTTCATTGCATATTTTTGTATCAGGTTCTACTGTATGGAACAGTTTGTTGAGTAACGGTATAATTTTTTCTTTGAATGTCTGGTAGAACTCTGCAATGAAACCATCTGGGCCTGGGCTTTTTTCATTTGGGAGACTTAATTACAGCTTCAATTTCTTTTGGGGTTACAGGTCTGTTTAGGTCTTTAATCTGCTCTTGATTAAATTTTGTTAATTGGTACTTGTCCAGAAAGCTGTTCATTTCTTTTAGGATTTTCATTTCAGTAGAGTATAGATTTTTAAAGTATGACCTAATAATTCTCTGGATTTCCTGGGTGTCTATTGTTATATCTCCCTTTTCATTTCTCATAATGTTGATTTGGATACTCTCTATGTGCCTTTTGGTTAGTTTGGATAAGGGTTTGTCTGTCTTGTTGACTTTCTCAAAGAACCAACTCTTTGATTCATTGATTCTTTGTATTTCTATTGTACTTATTTCAGCCATAAGTTTGATTATTTCCTGCCATCTACTCCTTCTAGGTGAGTTTGCTTCTAATTGTTCTAAAGTCTTCAGCCAAATTTTTAGGTCTCTTGTGTGAGATTTCTCTTGGTTTTACATATAGGCATCTAGTGTTATGAATTTTTCTCTTAACACTGCTATCATTGTGTCCCATAAGTTTGGGTATGTTGTAGATTTATTTTCATTAAATTCTAGGATGTCTTTTATTTCTTTTTTGACTTCTTCCGTGACCCAGAAGTGGTTCGTTGTAGAGTTTCTCAGTTTTCATGAGTTTGTAGACTTTCTGTGATTTTTGTTGTTGTTGAATTCTAACTTTAGACTATGGTGGTCTGATATGATACAAGGGGTTATTCCCATTTTTTGGTATTTATTTATATTTGCTTTATGACCAAGTTTGTGGTGAATTTTAGAGAAAATTCCATGGGATGCTGAGAAATATGTATGTTCCTTTGTGTTTGAGTGGAAGCTTCTATAAATATCTATTAAGTCCATTTGCATCATGACATCTGTTAGACCTCTTTTTTCTCTGTTGAGTCTCAGTCTGGTTGACCTATCCAAGGGTGAAAGTGGAGTATTGAAGTCTGCCACTATTAGACTGTGACATTGATGTGGGTTTAAGCTACAGTAGTATTTTTTTTTTTTTTTACATATGTAGGTGCCCTTATATTAGGGGCAAAAATATTTGGGATTGAGATCTCATCTTGATCGATTTTTCCTGAGATAAATAAGTAATGTCTGTCCTTGTCTCTTTTGATTGATTTTTAGTTCAAAGTCTACTTTGTTAGATATTAAGATGGAAACACCAGCTTGTTTCTTAGGGTCATTTGACTGGAAAATCTTTTCCCAACCCTTTACTCTGAACCTGTGTCTGTCTTTCAAGTTGAGGTGTGTTTCTTGTATGCAACAGAAGGATGGCTTCTGTTTTTGTATTCATCATGTTAGGGTGTGTCTTTTTATAGGTGAATTGAATCCATTGATATTAAGGGATACTAATGATCAATGATTGATAGTTTCTGTTATTTTTGGTGGTAGCTTGTGTATATTTTTTTCTTTGTGTTTTTATTCTGTGAGATTATCAATTGTTTGTGGTTTCATGGGTGTATCTGGCTTCCTTAGGTTGGAGTTGTTCCTCTAGTGCTTTCTGTAGGGCCAGGTTTGTAGATAGGTATTGTTTAAATCTGATTTTGTCCTGAAATATCTTGCTTACTCCATCTATGGTGATTGATAGTTTTGCTGGGTATAGTAGTCTGGGTTGGCAGCCATGCTCTTTTAGTTTCTGTATAACTTTTGACCAGGACCTTCTTGCTTTCATTGTTTTCATTAAATAGTCTGGTGTTATTCTGATGGGTCTGCCTTTATAGGTAAGTTAGCCCATTTCCTTTGCAGCTCTTAATAACTTGTTCTTTCTTCTATATGTTTTGTGGCTTGATTATTATGTGGTGAACAGTCTTTTGAGGGGGAAGTCTAATCTATTTGATGTTCTGTAAGCTTCTTGTATCTTTCTAGGCATTTCCTTCTATAGGTTGGGAAAGTTTTCTTTTATGATTTTATTGAATCTGTGCCTTTGAGTTTGTATTCTTCTCCTTCTTCTATTCCTATTATTCTCACGCTTGGTCTTTTCATGGTATCCCAAATTTCTTGAACGTTTTGTGTTATGGCTTTTTTGGTTTTAGTTTTTCTTTGACTGATATATCTATTTCTGCCATTGAGTCTTCCACTGAAGAGATTGTCTCTTCCATCACTTAGATTCTGTTGGTTATGCTTGAATCGGTAGTTCTAGCTCTTTTCTTCAGATTTTCTATTTCCACCTTTGTCTCATTTTGTACCTTTTTTAATGCTTCTATTTCAATTTTTAGTTCCTGGAATATTTCTTTCATTTTTTTTTTTTGGTTTTCCCTTTCTTGGTTTTCATTCAAGAATTTGTTTATCTTTTCCATTTTTTTGTTTGTATTTTCTTCTATTTCTTTAAGGGAATTTTTATATACTCTTTTAAGGCTTCTATAATCTTCATAAAGATGTTTTTAATGTAGTTTCATTCTGTTTCCTCTTCATTTCTCTGTTCAGGTAGTGATGCTGTAGAACCACCAGCTTCTTCTGGTGGTACCTTTTTGTTCTCTACATTGTTATATGTATTCTTGTACTGGCATCTGCCCATTGCTTCCTTGGTTCAGTCTTTTTTTTTTTAATTTAATTTAATTTAATTATTATTATGAACAAAGAAGTCACACTTTCTATCCTTGTATATCTAAGGTCTCTTCCCCCTCCCACCACATCAGGTCATTCTTTCTTTTCCACAACTCCCCATCCCCTCCCTGGGCAGGCAGCAGGCAGTCCTATGGTCCCACTGACCCTATATTGCTTAGTTCAGTCTCCACTCCTGGCAGATCCAGTTTTCTCCCCCCTCCCTCAAGAGTGAGTCAGGTGTTCCTCTAGGGGGAGTGGGATCCAAGGAGTCAGTCCAGGGTTCCTTGGTTCACTCTTAGTCAGCTCTTAGTCGGATCTTAGTCAGTTGTGACTACAGGGATTGTGTGTCTCCTTTCTGCTCTAGACACAGAGACTGTGCAGTCCACAGATGTCTGTCTTTGATGATGCAACTTGTCTTGGAGGTGGGGCCCACTGTGCGATATCCCTTCTGCTATGTGTCTCTGGGGATCACTGGGAAGGTCTTTCCCTGCTTTGGTTTAGAGTAGGAGTGGACATGATGTCAGAGCTGGGGTTGTGTCTCCAGCCTTAGAGAGGAGGTCTCATGGTAGTCTAGAAGTTGGAACCCACTCACATCTCACTCTGCTCTGGACACGGGATCTGCACAGTCCAAAGATGTCCCCAATTTTATTTTTTTTAACATACACATACTTTTCAACACACTGTGACCTGTTTAGAGGTCCCCCCATCTCTCTGCATGAGCAACATCTTAAACTGCTAAGCAATCATCGGGTCCTCTACTGTTGTTCTGGTGGATGGTTCTACCCCCAACTCAAGTCTGTGAAAGCCAAGTGTTAAGCTCACAGGGCCCAGGCAGACATTTTTACTTAGCTTACTGTTTCTACTTAGCTTTTAAAAATAAAGAAGGCATGTCTGTTTTTCTCCCCTCGGTTTTCTCAGGCCCTATATGTAAACATAGATCCCATTTGAATACTAAATGTACTTGGCTTTTTCTTTTAGTGCCACTAACTAGCTCCTAAACTATGTCATAGAGACTTATTAATTATGAATGCTTATCCTTAGCTTACATTCATTTCTGACTGTCTTTTGTAACTTAATCTGTTTCTTGTTATAAAATAAAAAAGCCTCAGAGTTTTTTATTTTTCTTTCTGTATGTCCTACTCTGTGTCTGCTGACTGGCAGATATCTTGATGATACCAGGAATTTCTCACTCTTTCTCACTCATTCTTTAATATTCTTCCTCTTTTTTCTTGAGTCTAGATTTTTCCTTCTTATTCTCTGCCTACCAGTTCCAACTATTTCTCTTCTGCCTATCTATTGGCCATTCAACTTTTTATTAGACCAATCAGGTGCCTTAGGCAGGCAAAGTGAAACACTATCACATCTTTATATAATTAAATAAATACAAGTCAAGTTTAACATTTGTTTACAAATGGTGGGTGCATATTGTTTCCTTGAATTGTCTTAAATCTAACATTTCTACTGGAGTCCATTCAGCTTTTGTACAGTTTCTAAAATTTGACAATTCCTGTAAGGTTACTAGATACACTAAGTTTGGTTGTTCAAAGGCCTTAGGCTGTGTATGTGTTATCTTATAAGGCAATGTTGAGATTGACTCTAAATTTCTCTGCCTGGGACTGAATACCAGTGTGTTCTCTTTTAACAAGTTTTTCTAAGACTTTCATCTTGATACTCATGCTGACTGACTTCTTAAATGATAAAATAGAAATAGTTAAACAAATAATATTCATACTAGACATTATGATGATCCCATGTATATTATTTATCTTCTTTATTGGTTTCAGTTTCAAACCACCTAGAGTAATATCAAACAAACTTCCATCCTGGTACTGTTTCCCAGATGTAAAGATTTCTGGCACTCCATGTGGTGAACCCAACATGGCTCCTGCAGGACACACCTCGTTCAGAGGCATGCCCCTGAGTGTGGCTGCATAAACCCATGCCCACCCCCTCTCTTAAAAAGAGGTGCCTTGTTGCAGTCTGTCTCTCCTCCTCTCCTGCTTCTCTGCTACTTTACCCGCCTGGCAACTCTCCTAAATAAACTCTCATGTGGCCTTGGTAGTGTGTGTGTGTGTGTGTGTGTGTGTGTGTGTGTGTGTGTGTGTGTGTTCTCACACACAAAACCAACATTTGGTGCCGCGACTCCGATAGGCTCTCTCCTGAGTTTAGGTGCACATAATCTAGGAGACCCTGATCAGGGACTCATTACAAGGCCACCTTCTACCTATCCCGCCTCACTGCAGTATTTTCAAACACCACCGGCTCCGAATGGAAAGTTTTCCCATTCCAGTTGGCAAATGTGAACTACTGTCTCTGGCTTTCCAGGAGAAATCTAGTCTCGTGGAGGTCCAGCCACGATCTTCACTGGCCACGGCTGTTCCTTATTGCCTGATACTCATCCCTGCCCCTTCCCTGTTATTGGAGCCTTACCCACGGCCTTGTTCACAGAGTTCTGCTCTGGGACGCCTAATGTGGAATGCTGATGAGATTCCATTGATGGTGCATTGAACGCCCACTACGACACTGACGAGTGTCTATAGTGGCTAGTGTTGGGTTTGGTGCACACTCCTAGGAACTAGAGAGATTTTAGCAGAGGCTTGCGTTGGTTTGGGCTTAACCCCGATGCCCGTTCCAGATATCGACATATATCTAGGGACAGATGGCATAGCTTTGGACATTGTCCACAATGTCTTTTCTAAGAACTGATGAGTTATTTAACTGTAGCTCTGTTGCCCCTCAGGACCACTCAGCTGGGTGACGGCCCAGATTTGGCGTGTTCTCTCCCCATCTGGGCCTCAATAATAGAGTAAGTCAGCAGAAAATATCTCTCCATTCTCACCTCTAAAATGGGGGCTTGAGATTCAAGGTGCTTAGCATTTTTGTCTTACCTAGACACCACCAAGCTTAATTGTTTTTGCACAAAGAAATGGCCTAATTATCCCTTAGATTACTCAAAATAGCTGCCTAACGGCTCACCAACTCCCGTATTTTACCGGAGCTAACTTTTGCAAGCGCACTGGCAGATAGAAAGCGTTTTTCATATCTTTTTCTATCTCTTTTCATATCTCAGCTCTAACCCTTCTCTCCCAGCTTGTTGCTCTTAACCCTATGTCTTTCCACGTGTCAGTTCTAAACCTTCTCTCCCAGCTCTTTGTTCTTAAGAGTTTTCCTATTTCTTCTTCTTTTTTTTTTTAATCACTAACAACTTTTTTCCTAACAGGTAATGTTTCTAAGGCTTCAGAATCTCCATCAGAAAGCAAGTTTAGAACGGGATCACTTGGCCCTTGCGCTTCTTGCCCCCTCCCAGCTCAAATGCTTGAATCTCTTAATGGCCAGCATCCTCTTGGATCTGCAGTTGGGCTCCACACACTCCTATTTCTTTTCATATCTCAATTCTAAACTTTCTCTTCTGGCTTTCTGTTCTTCTGTTTCTAGCCACACGACCAGATCCTCTCTGGAACCTCCACATTTCAAATCTCAGTGCTCATCTGCAACTCTTCCTTTTCCTTTCCGGGAACTCCAAACCCGGCAGCTACATTTACCCCACCAGTCGCTCTTTCTCGAACTCTGAAGATCCTAATCCAGTTCTCCCTCTGTGAAAAGTGGCTGCCATACATAAGATAATAAAAGTTTACACCTTGTTTCCTCTATCAAAACTTTCTCAGGTAAAAAATTAGGCTATAGAGTGAAGGTGAGTTTGGAAACAAGCCAGAACTCATGCAGATAAAGTTCATCAGGTTTTTAAATGCCTCACAAATGAACTCTCACAGTATACTAGATCACTGAGTGCATGATCTGTTTTTTACCCTGAAGTCAGAGCCTTGGACCTTGAGAGGAAAACACAGGCAGAAGTCTTAGTGCTGGCTTGTAAGGTGCATCACAGGAAAGATGAAAAAGATACCTCCTGCTGGCAAAAGCTGTCTGACCAGCTCCTTCACCTCCTCCTGTGGCAAGCAGAACCTGCTGTGCTTTAAGTGTGGCCAGCCTGGCTACTGTCTTGCTCTTGCCTAGCCTCACAGAGGCGGTTCAGGCCTTGTCCTGGGTACCATCAAGGGAATGCTGGTCTAAGTGAGTGTCCCCAAGCCCCACGTGGCAAGGAGACATTACACAGAGATCACTCCCAGATGATCTCCTAAGGCTGGCTGTGAGCAATTGGTGCTGCCAAGGCTTCCCTAACCTGGCCACCCTCATTTGCAAAGAGGGAGCCTTGGGTAGTCATAATGGTATCAGGGCGGTCCATCTCCTCGTGGACCCTGGGAGCCACATCATGGACACTGGGAGCCACATACTCGATCCTGCAGGAGCTTTGGGGTCTCAGCTCTCTTTCTTTCTAGCCTCTCCAATGTCAGGGTGAGAAGCAAACAATTCCAGCCTCATCAGACACTGCCACCGAATTATGTTTTCAGAGATGCCCCTATTACTCGCTCATTTTTGGTCATGCCAACCTGCCCCATACCCCTAATTGAAAAGAGATTTTTTTAGCTTTTAGTCACATTTTGCCTGAATCTAGACTCTGCCAGTTGCTCTAGCTGCCCCCCTACTCATCTTGTTATCTGCTTAAAACTGTTAATTCCAGTCTTCCAGTCTCCCAGGTGAACCACCAAGTGTAAAACATCCAAAATCCTTGTGTCGATAGACACATTTCTCTAAAATCCCCTGTCTCTGAGTTTTCCATTCCAGCCTGCTTCTAAGATGGTGACCAACAGAAGGCCCTGAGGTATTTTGGCTCATCCCTCCCCCACTTCCCTTGCAGACTAACCCTCTAGCCACTGCTTCTGGAGAATGAGAAAAACCCAAGAGCCATTTTCAGAGCCAATACACGTAAAACAGACTATTCTCCCCCACCCCACCCTCACTCTGGACCAAAAGAAAGGAACCAGAAGCCATTTTAACCTTTTTCCCATTTCCAGACTTAGCAGAGTACACTCACTATATTATCACTTCTCAAGGTTCTCCTACTGACTCATAGTTTTCTTTTCAAGCTCCA
This sequence comes from Sigmodon hispidus, assembly GCA_004025045.1. Classification (NCBI taxonomy): domain Eukaryota; kingdom Metazoa; phylum Chordata; class Mammalia; order Rodentia; family Cricetidae; genus Sigmodon; species Sigmodon hispidus. The sequence continues at coordinate 6,944 of PVIH01024592.1, read as the reverse complement.
CAAAATCAAAATTTATCATTCTATGGATTAGGCTTATTGAGACTGCAGAAAATGAGCTGCAAAATCCAACAGACCAACTGTCAAAAATACAGTTCCCTGAAAAGACAAAGATCGCCCTTAAGACAGCTTGAAGCAGCCTTGAGATCTGCTGCCCAGATCATTTGCCCCGCCCCCCCACAAACCCAGCTTTCTTTTTATAATAAACAAAACCGTGAGATGTAAGGATTCCTGGCACTCCCCGTGGTGAAACCAACATGGCTCCCACAGGACACACCTTGTTAGGAGGCTCGCCTAAACCCATCCCCATCCCTCTCTTAAAAAAGAGGTGCTCTCTGTCTCTCCTCCTCTCCTGCTTCTCTGCTCCTGTACTGAAAAACCCCAACCTCAAAATTTCTACAAGGCCAATTAGCTGGAAGTCATCCTGCAGGCAAAACCTCAATATATCAGGGAACCGACGGTCGGGAACCATTTGGCCAATTAGCAGGGAGTCATCCTGTGGGCAAAGCCTCAGTATATCAGGAAATCGACAGTTAAGGTTTCTTAAAAAGATAAGGAAGGCCATGGGAGGGTGAAGAGACCAGGAGTGTCTAATCTTAACACAAACCAGATGTTCACAGCACCTCCAGGATCAAAAACTTTACAACCTTGCCCCAAAGTTGAACCTTATCACATTACCCCTTAGCGGAATTTTATATGTAGTTCAAAGTAGCTAATGAGATATGATATATGTCTTTATGTTTAAGCTGATGAGACTCTCACTGTATAAAAAAGAGAGACTGTTCTTTGTAGGCGCGCTCAGTTAGCTGAAGCTGCTGATCGCCCACAGGTGCCTGTGTATTAAAATTACCTCGTGTCATTTACAGCCTGAGGTCCCTGTCTGAGTTCTTGGAGTTGGGGTCCCTGAGGGTCTTTCAGTACCTGCCTGAGAACCCTCATCAATAAACTCCCGTGTGGCCTTGGTAGTGTGAGTGTGTGTGTGTGTGTGTGTGTGTGTGTGTGTGTGCCTTCTCACTAGCAAAACCAACACCATTTATAATGTGTGTGTGTGTGAATCTCTGTCTGCCTTAAACAAATTCCTCTTTTTAAGAAATCCTAATTGACTCACCAAACTTGTTGTCAATGATGATTCAGATGACTGTGAAGTGGGGCAACTACTTAGTGTGGTAGAAGCCCAAGGAAGGGATCCAGAAAAAAAAAAAAAAAGAAAGAAAAGAAGCACAAACCACCAGGAGAGAGAAACTACTGTCTAAAATACTCACCCAGGTGAATGTGGAGAAGAAGTAGAAACACTGAGTCCATGGTCAGCTTTCTCTACTCCATGGTCCAGGGCCCAGGCCAGGGGGTGGGGCCACCCAATGACAGACTAGACCTTCTCACGTCAATGAAGGCAATCAAGACAATCCCTTACAGACATGCCCACAGGCCAATCGGGTCTAGATAGTCTCTCAGAGACTCTTTCAAATTCATTTGAGGCCCTGTCAAGTTAAATTAAAACTAAACATTGACCCCTATATTTCAAATAAAAGGGGTAATGAACTGGGAAAGCAAACATGGCCTTGTCATGAATCAGGAGCAGAATTTTAACACCTGGGGGCTAGGTCCCTGTGTCCCATGCTGGTCTCTACTCCTTCCTTCCACTATAACTGGTGACTGTGCTGCCTTTGAAGTCACAAACTTTTGGTAATTTTAATATAATTTCTAATTATAATTTTTAATTCTCAGTGAATATGAATAAAATAGTTTTGTTTCACATTAAAATTTTATTAAAATTACATTTTAATAAAATAATTTATTATAATTACATTATGATTTTACCAGGATAAATGCAACTTAATGACAATATATTATCTATAAAATGACACATATATGTGTGCACAGATCTTTTTGAAGTCTTACTGAATTTGATATAGCTACTCTAAGGCTTCTGTGGCAGTCCAGGTCCTGTCCTGCCTCTTCTACACTAATCCCTACCTTCTGTCTTGAATTTGGGTTATTTCTTCCTTAGGTGATTGATATAATTTACCACATGTGGGTACAGTGGCACAGGGCTGTAATCCCAGCTCTCTGAAGGCAGAAGAGAGGATCTTAAGTGTCAGGCCAGCGTGGGCTACAGAGTAGGAACCTGCAAGTAATAATGAGAATTATGGTAATAATAGACTAGAAAACCCATCTATGCCTGCCTGCAGCTTTATCTGTGGTTTGTTCTAATGATAGATTCAGCTAGCTAGACAGGTATAGAGTTGTTTAAATATCCATTTCATTTTAGTGATTTTGTAACCTGTATTTTTTCAGAGAACATGTGAATGTCACTTACATGATCAAAGTTCTAGTCCCTAAAGTAATTGATAACATTCTCTTATTATCATTTTGACATCCGTAATTCAGGAGCTTCCCCTTTTTACTCTTGGTAATGCCAACCCTCGTGTGTCTTCCTGTCTCCCTACCTTCTTCCTATGGCTGCCCGGGTCATGCTGAGGGCTTATCAGCCTTGTTCTCTTCTGCAGTGCCTATTGGCTTTGCTAATGCTTTCTTTTGTCTCCTTCTATTTCATTAAGTTTCATAACTTACAAATAAGTTATAATTTGTATTATATTTTCCTTTGTCCTTACATAGATTTACTTTGTTCTTTTTCTATCTTGCTAAGGTGAAATGTTACATATTTAAAATTTTAATATTCCATTTGAGCTTGGCTTCAGATATATTACACACCTTTTGATTTTTGGGGAATTTCATACATGAATACACTGTATTTGCATCTTGTCTTCCCCCTCTTCACCCTCCAACTTCTGTGCTCCCCTCCTGAATACATGACCTCTTTTTTGATATATGATACCCCTGGCTAAACATCTAAAACAGGGAAGAGGAAAAGAAAAGTGACATAAAAATAAGTACACATTCCATTTGTCTGAAATTCTAGAGAAAACAAAACTTCCTTGAAATTCCTCAGGAGTTCTCTGGGGTTGGAGATGTGCAGTGACTAGGAGAGGGTATGAGGGAACCTTTGAAGACATGTAAAGGTTCTGAACCTGGAGGGAGACTGTATGCTCCAAGCCACCTTGGACCACATAGTAAAATGCTGTTTAAATCAAAATAAAATAAGAATGAGTTTTCCTCATAGTGTGTTGTTCCCAGTTGTACAGCAGAACAAAAAACCCAAATGGACACACACATCCCAACGAGTTCTCACTGGGAGAAACATTTTTTCTCCAAGTTTTTATTGCTCTTTAGGCATTCAAAGAATGTTTGATTTTCACAATTTTTTTTAAAATTCTAGTCCATTTAATACAGTCATTATTGTTAGTCTAAAGAGTTGATGGTCCAGCCTTAGGCACTCAACAAGAACTCAGTTCAAACTGGTCTATAGGACCAATGAGCAAGTCTCTGCCTAGTAAGTGGTCCTTCCCAGCAGAGTCCTGATGAGCACAGAACCAGGAAATAACTCACTTCCCTCCCTATCAATGAGTGAGGCATTTTTGACCCACCAGGTTCTTCACAGCAACCTTCACATCCTTATTTCTGAGGCTGTAGATGATGGGATTCAGCATGGGGGTCAACACTCCATAAAATAAGGAGATGAGTTTGTCTGAAACATCCTGCTTGTCTGCCCCCAGCGGGTCCTTGGACTTGGGCTTCCCGTACATGAAGAGGATGGTCCCATAGAAGACGATGACCACAGTGAGATGGGCAGAGCAGGTGGAGAAGGCCTTCCTCCTTCCCTCAGCAGAGGGGATCCTCAAGATGGTGATGAGTATGAAGGTATAAGAGATAAAGATGAACAGAACTGGGACCCCCAGGAAGATCACATTGGCCACCCCCATGCTGATCACATTGATGGTGATGTCAGCACAGGCCAACTTCAGGACAGCTAGGATCTCACAGGTGAAGTGATTTATGACATGGTCCCCACAGAAAGGCAACTGTATTGCAAGAGAGATCTGCACCAAGGAGTTGGTACCACCAGCCACCCAGGAGCTGATGGCCATGGGCACATAGGCAGCCTTGCTCATGACCACTGGGTACCTAAGGGGGTTGCAGATGGCCACATAACGATCAAACGCCATCATGCCCAGGAGCACACACTCTGTAGCTCCCATGGCAAAGGACAGAAACATCTGCACCACACAGCCTGAGAAGGAGATGGTCTTCCTGGGAGTGAGGAAACCATCCAGGACCAGGGGAATTGAGGAGGTGGTGTAGCAGATGTCCAGGAAGGAGAGGTTCCCCAGGAAGAAGTACATGGGTGTGTGCAGGTGGGAGTCGATGATGGTCACCAGGATGAGGACCCCGTTGCCCAGCAGGATCACCAGGTACATCAGCAGGATGAGCAGGAAGAATGCTTTCTCCAGGGTTGGGTGATCTGACAACCCCAGCAAGACAAATTCAGCTACTGTGGATTGGTTGTCCACTTCCATTTCTCACGCCCATTCCCTGTCCTGAACACAGAAGACAGCAAGCACTTATCGGGACCAGCACATGAACATGCTTATAGAATGTATAATCAAATTTACCCTTTAGATGCCAGTTCCCAAAATAGGTGGTGAGGGGTTATCTTTATAATTTTATAAGTTTATAATTCACTATCAGCTTGCCCTTGAGTCAGAACACATTGGTTCAAGCAGAAGAAAGCCTCTGATGGAAGCTTTACGAATCAGCACTGGAAAATCATAATATCAACAGGCAAGTGGGTCCAGCATGCCGGAAGGAAGGGCGTGTCTCTGTGCACCCAGGGCTAAAGAAAACCACAAACCTTTACAATGCTACATGGTTCCTCTGGCTACCCATACTTCTCCCAGAATCATTCCTCCAATCTAGGCTGTTGTCACTCTTGGTAATGTTAAATATGGGCATCATTTCTCTTCTCTAGCTCAATTCTGAATTCTTTCAGTGATATTTTGACAGTAATTTAGCTCCACAGAGAGAAAATATGGTGGGTGGAGGCCAGGCAGATTTGTCTGGACAGAATTTCTATTTGTTGCATGGGCCTGACTTGTCTGCCATTCTTTTCTGAGCCAGATGGATGCTACCCCCTCAATACAGAGTCTGAGGGCTGCCAGACCTGGTGGTTCTTATAGAATGTCAGCAATATCCCCTCTCCCATAGCTCTACAGTCAGCTCCATACCCCCAACAATATCCCCTCTCTCACAGCTCTATAGTCAGCTCCATATCCCCATCAATATCCCCTCTCTCACAGCTCTATAGTCAGCTCCATACTCCCAAAGACCAGTGTCTTGAGCCTTCCTGTGAACCCTTGGTGACTGGACTGTGCTTTGGAGCATCGTCAGAATTGGAGCTCCTAACTCAGGTCCCTCTGTACCTGTTCTGACCATGAAAGTCACTGCATGGCCATCATAACACATTTTTCAAAATGAGTAAGACAACCCCCAGGTGCAGGAGGGAACCAGGTATGGCAGGAACAGAGCTACAGACTCGTATGTTAGAGAAAACCATAAACCTTGACTTCTCAAGTTACAGGTGAGAAAATTGGGGCCAGACAGATGGTTTCTTCGGCAAAGGCACTTGTTGCCAATTCTGACAACATGCCTTCAATTCTTAGGTCCTATAAGATGGAAGGAAAATTAATTCCTTCAAATTTTTCTCTGAACTTTACATGAGTACTGTGACATGTGTGTTCATGTCATGTACAAATGACCAACGATAAATAAATGTTTTTAACACAATGAGGAAACTGAAGCCCAGAGGCTCACAGGGCTAGAACAGGCTCAGGTGCTCCCTATTCGCCCCTGGACTCTTTCTCTCTCCAGATATGTTCTTGTCAACCATTTGTGCAGGACAGAAAAGTGTCTACTGAGGACCAAAGACCCAATTATGAAGCTTTGGTCTCTCTCTCCCCTAAGGAAAGTCACAGACAGTAGACACATCACCTCTTCTATAAGACAGTGATTCTCAACCTGTAGATTGAGGCCCCTTTGCTGGCTAAGAAATATCTCACAGGGACTGCATATCAGATCCTTTATATCAAATATTTACATTACAATTTATAACAGTAGAAAAATTACAGTAATGAAGTATTAACAGAAGTAATTTTATGCTCACTACAGCATTAAGAAGGCTGAGAACCAGGGCTCTAAAACCGTGTGTTGCAGCCGGGCTGGAGAGGGGTGAGTCGGACCCTTGCTCACCCACTGTGTCTTTGGCTGTTCCCTGTGGCTAGGTAAGATGAATGAGAGAAACTAACCACAGGCTGAAGCTATCCTCATGAAATTCTCATTGAAGCTGAACTACAGGCATCAGGAACAATGGAAGAAAAGGAGATCTGTTTTTAGAGATGTTAGCACTGTGCAAAGGAGATGTAAGCCATGGTAGAGATGTCTTGGGTAACTGCTCTTTCTCTATTATACAAATCTTCCAGAGGAGGGAGAAATTCAAACCATTTCCCAATTGTTTGAGCACCTGCTCTGTAGCTCTCATGTCTCAACCTTTCCTCAGGAAGCCTTGGTAATCACAAAGTTTCCTCACTCTGAGCAGAAACTTTCTTCTTCTATTGTTGCCCATGCACGCCTGTCTCCACATTCTGCCCTGTCCTTGCACCAGCTGGGACTCCCTGAAAATGCCTGATTCATTTCTCTGTAGAGAACCCGAGAGATGTGGGAGGCAGAAGCCAGTTCTAACCTTGGATTGCATCTGTCCTTGGATTCCTACCTACCTGTGCAAAGTCTGACCACAGAGAGAACCCTGTCTGTGTCCACCGGGCAGACACATCCATGGTGGGGATGGGAGCTGACCCAGCAGAGGGTCTCCTGGTGAGGAGGAGGAGGCTGAAGATTTCTGGGTAGGAAAAGGATGGTTCCTACTCTTATATTGTGTTTGTCTGCCCCAGTCTTGTCTTTCGGCCTGGAGCACACGGCAATTCTGTTTGGCGGCGTCAGGAGATAGTTGTCTGCAAGAGGTCACAGCAAAAGCAAAGGAAGGAAATGCACAGTTG
>PVIH01024591.1:0-22437 GCA_004025045.1 Sigmodon hispidus | reverse complement strand
TACAGGGATGGAAAAAAAAATTCAGAGGGAAAGCTGAACACAAAGAAAATATATGTGTAGTAATCTTATTTGCATTTCTACCCTTGATAAGCCATGCTTATGATTATTATCCTCTGTATAGTTATTGTTAACTCTTCGGCATTTTTAAATTCTTTTTACTGTTTTTTTGATAAATACAAAATAAAGAAGGAAAAAAAAAGAAGTTCTTTTGTTGCTTCTTTCAAGGTGGGGTTGGTGATTTGGAAGCAGGATATGGGAGAAATGCTGTCTATCTTACGTAAATATTTGTTTGCTGTTTTAGTAATTCTAATTATTGTCAGAGTACTAACCTTTTTTCTTTAGCAAGGAGAATTAGTAATTCAGTCCTGTAGATATGCCGTGTATTTTTGCCAAAAATGTTATAAAATGCATATGTTATTAATATAAAGACAAAACTCTCAAATGAAAGATTCTAAATTGACTTAAATTTTATTGACGAAAATTGTGCGTTTGACAAATTAGAGACATATTTTCAAAAGAAAATTATAAGAATAAATATTAGATTCCTGTTTAGAGTCTAAGAAGTCACAATGTAACAGTGTAAGAAAATAACTATATGATGAGGAAGTGAATTTCCCCAGATTGTAAGCTCCTTCCCAGCAGTGGGTGAGTGAGATAATGAGGTCAGCAAAAGGGAAAAGAGACAGGAAGGGTCCAGGGGTTCTGTTCCCGTTCAGAGTGGAGGCCTGATGTCATGTTGAAGTAGATCTAATTAGATGTGTGTTACTTGAGGGATGCCTAAATCAGATTCAGTCCACCTTAAATATAAGGCAAATGTACAGAGGTCATGACTTTAATATGCTTTTTTTCTCCCATCTGATACTGCTCTCTGCTCTGTATTTGACCTTCTGTATCCTCACAGCATCCACATGCACTTGAGTCTTCTTATCACTCATGTTCATTTGTTTGCCTGACTCCCAGAAAGCTCAATGTCATTTCTATCTTCTTCACAATCAGGCTTTCCTGAACTCACTGCCTTATTTGGAGTATGACTGTCTCTGTTGGCCATTTCTTCCTCCTTGAATATTCTTTTCCTGGTCCCTGGCAGTGGCGTCCTCCTGTCTTGCTCCTCCTGAGACTCTGTTGGACTCCTCTCATCCACTTAGCCCAGTAGGTTGGTCCTTCATTAAGTTCTGTTTGCTCTGTTTCCTTTGATGGATGCCTTTAATCTGCCAGTTGCCTTTTGTGTGCTGACTTAGAGATTTGGGTCCTCACCATTGTCTGTCCTAAGCCTACAGCCATCCTTCTACTCCAGCCATGGGGATTACAGGGTATCTTTCTTTCTTGATGTTGTCTTTCACGATTTGGTGACATTGCAGAATTGAATTTCCTATGTACCTATTAATACTCAGCTCCCTCTGCCAAGCTCCTGCCTCTTTCTGCCTTTTCAATTTTCCAGGACAGTTCTTAATGGACCTTGTTTCTCAGCATACATAACCCCTCCCCCAGAGTCTTATTCTCCTGTGTAACTTTGAACATTACCTGTTGTAGACTTACCCCAGTGTAGTAGAATTGCCTTTCAGTTCTCAGCTCTCCCTCTAGACTGTAAATTCTGAAAGCTATAAAATGAGTTTGGCTATGGTTGTGCTGTATTAGTTCCTAGAAGGCAGTAGATGAGTAGATGCTTACAAAGTGACCCTCGAGCTGCCTGTTGGCATGGAGGACCACGGCATTCTTTCTGCTTCCAGAGTTTTGCGAATGCTATCATGTGTTATGTCTCCCTGCAGTTCCATACTTGATTTCAATTTTAGATGGAAGCCTGACTCCTAGCCATCAGGTGTGCACTGCGACAAATAGGCATTCCTTCTGAGACACTGACCAAGTCAAACCATGTGGAATTTCCTTAGACATGCTGACTTGTCCATGTTGTTAGTATAAAATAAATCTATAAAGAACTATAGACATTATTTACTACCAGGAGCAGCGAGTGGTGGAAGCCTGGAAGAAGGTGAAGATGAGCGCAGAGAAGACAGCACCTGGGGAGGGATAGAGAGGGACAGCCTCTGCTGAGAGCCTCTCTGTGTGGTCTTCTGACTCCTGAGCTACCATGATGGTTAGAATGCTGCTTTTTGAAAACACTGGATGAATGAAACTAGAGGGGGGATCTGATGTAGAACATAAAAATTAACTCTGTTCCAAACTGATAATGTCTAGGCTGTGCATAATGGGAAAGAACAAAGCACAGCACCCTTTGTATTTTGACTGATAATGTGATTGTGAGGCGGGGCAGAAAGGAGTGCACACAAGTGCAGTTTGAGTTAGTGAGTCCACTGCTCATCCATGGGGAGGATCAGTCTGAGATTGCTTTATAGAAAGAGAGGAAAGAGATCTGTATGTACATGTGCATGTGGTTTAATACATAATACCCAGATCGGTCTGCTGTAAGGATCTGGGAGTAAAGGTATAGTAGCAGAAGTATGTCAGCATACCTAGTGGCCATATTTTGGGTTCTAACCACCACCTCTCATTTTAAAAAGACATTATATAGGTACTACACACTTAATGTTTTGCATTCTGGCTTTCTTTTTCTGTCATAAATATTGCCCCATGTGTGGGAAACCACTACTTTTCAAATTCATACAAATAGAAGAAATGCTGACATTGAGGATAAACATTGAAAGCAACTCTGTTTATAAGACAAAAATGAAACTTAAGTATGTTCAGCATAGGAACTTGGGCTGGACATGGTTGATCCTAAGACAAGAGAAAGAAAACTTAAGAGAAGCCTGGATCAGCATGTAGTACCAGAATACTATAAGCATGTTCAAAGGCTCAGAAACCAACCACAAGGGCCTTCAGCAGCCAAAATTGGAAGAACTTAAAGAACAAGTAATAATAGTATGAGGTTACATGCCTTAGAATAAGTGAACTATCACAAACCCACGATTCCATAAATAACAGACTGGATAAGTAGCAAAGAGATGGCTCTTTTCTTTTATATAAAGTACCATTTAATAAATGTAAAATGATCGAGAGAAACACAAAAATGCTATAGATAAACATCACATTATAGGGTTACAAGCAAGTCCCACCAGTAGATGCTAGCTGAGGAGAAACAAGATATGTGTGGGACCTCAAAGCACGCCCCACATAGCTGCTTACTATAACGGGAAAGGATGCCTCTGCAGCTGAGAAGCCTGGGAGATGGAGGTGGTACCTCAACCAAATGACCACAGTCAGCTTTGCTGGTAACTAGGTCTCACATGCCAGCAGATGTGCACTGGGAAGCAAACAGGCATTGCTTCTGTGTCATTGACAAGAACATACAACCTCAGTCTAACCACACAGAACCAGAAAGCAAACTGGAAAACATTCTGGGAAATAGCTCATGAAAGACTGATGGAAGTATACAGCCCTTCCTTGACCACTAAAGAGCCCTTCCCTTGACCACTCCTGCCCTGAGTGAACTGAGAAGACAAATAAGATAAAGTGATGCCCCAAATTCATATTAGATCCGACTGTCCTTTCTAAATTAATCATATGGTTTGCATTTTTTTGCTGGGCATGTTTTTAATCTTAGTAATGCCTTAGAGATTCATTCATGTAAGTGAGTGTGCTATCTCTCCATTCTTTTTTATTGAGCAGTTACCACAATTTGTTTACTTAGTCCTCTTAGACTTTGTTTCCTACAGAGTTTGGAGCACGTTTAATAAACCCACTCTGCCATTTATGGCTATAATTCACGGAAGTTCATCTTGATCATGGTGAATATCTAAAATTGACACTATTAGATTTCACAGTAGGAATATGTTTGCTTTTCTAAGAAAACATGTGGTAGTTTTTTGAGGTTTGCCACTTCAGATCCCCAACAATGATGTTCGCAAGTTGTCGTTGCTCTGATTGTGTCCCAGCACTAGATACGTCAACTTCTTTTGTTATAGCTGTCCTAATTAGCATACCCTAGAATGTTTCATTATGACAAAAAGAAACATAAAATAGTAAAAAGTTTCTTAAAATAGGTGTCCACATTTCTCATATCTAGTCTGAATTTAATATTTTGTGATCATATAACTATTTAATCAATCTCTTATTCAGTCATCACTTTATCTTATTTTTCTTGTCAGTAAAGTTAATTATGTGTGTAGAACCTTTATCTCTAAACATCTCAGCTTTTCCCTGCTAACTAGATTATTATTTGATTTTTATTTAAAGAATTTTATTTGGGGAATTCTAATATAATTATATTATTTCCCCCCTTTTTTTTCCTCCCTCCAAGCCCTCCCATGGAGCTTCCCTTACTTGCTTCCAAATTTGTGGCCTTTTTAAAAAATTGTTGTTGTTGGTGGTGGTGGTGTATGTGTGTATTCTAAAATATATAAATACCACTTACTCAGTTTGAATATTATTAATGTTTTCTGCATATATATGTTTTCAGAATGTCGTCTTCCCTGGAGAAGACTTTTTTTCCTAGTTTACCATTCCTTGTAATTCTTTGTCTAGGTCTGAGGCCTCATGACCCCCTGTCCTAGTGTGCTTTAGCCTTCTGTACTGGCCAGGTTAATGTCAACTCGACACAATGGAGTCATCAGAGAAAAGTCAGCTTCAGAGAAAATGCCTTCATAAGATACAGCTGTAAGGCATTTTCTTAATTAATGATTGATGGGGGAGGCCTCAGCTCACTGTGAGTGGGGCCATCCCTGGGCTGGTTGTCCTGGGTTCTCTAAGAAAGCAGGTAGACAAGCCATGAGGAGCAATCCACTATGCATGGCCCTTTCTCTAGCTCTGGCCTCCAGGTTCCAGCCCTGAGTGAGTTCCTGTTCTCCCTGCTTTTGATGGTGTACTGTTATATGAAACTGTGAGAAAAATAAACTGTTTCCTTCCCAAGTTGTTTTTGGTCATGGTGTTTTATCGTTAGCAGTCATAACCCTAAGTAAGACACCTTTCTATTGTCATATTTTGGCAGTTATGCTGGTGACACTGTAGGTGTAGTTTCTGACATAATTAGGAAACACAATCCTACACCTAACTCTCTATTTCTCTGGCTCTTACAGTCTTTCTGCCCCATCTTCCACAATGATCTCTGAGCCTCAGATCAATGATCTGAGGTGCAGGAGGCACACTGTAGAGGTATCATTTGGGACTGAGCCCCACAAGTCTGCATTTTGATTTTTCAGTTTCCTGTAATGATCTCTGTCTATTGCAAAGAGCAGTTTTCTCTATAAGGCATGTGATCTATGCTCGTAGAAGGACAGATGTTTAGACTGTAGTTAGGGATGATGATGGTTTAGTAAAGTGGAGGCTGCAGGTTCTTCTCCAAGTTCCCTGACCTCTCTAGCCCTGGGCAGTGAGCTGCCGGCCAGTACCAGGCCTGAAGTCCCTCTGTTGAGCAAATCTGAAGTCCTATTGGAGAACTATCGGGTACTGCCAATGGATGGGCACCACTGTAGCCCCTCAGGTTATCATGCCATGATGGTCATAAAGGTCAGCGCTGGGTAGGACTATTGGTTGCTTTCTTCACTTGCAAGACTGCATGGTGCTTTCTGGTACCAGGGAGGGTGGTTGTCAGGGAGGAAGCTTTCAAGTCAGATCCAGGGCAGGTCCTCTGGGCCTTGTGTCTGAAGTACATGGTGTCTTCAGCAATGGGAACATACCTTCTACCTCTGGGGGGCACCTAGGGGCAATAACAATAGCCTGAAAACTTTTGGAAGTCTTTTTTGATAACTATGACTCAAAAGAGTCAACCAGTAACTCAAAAAAGGGCTTCTCAGGCCTGGTAGTATCAATCCAAGTGGCACACACACACACACACACACACACACACACACACACAATGTGTGTGTCTTGTAGGTGTTTTTAGGTAGATAGTTCATAGTATGATGCCTTATACTTTATCTCACCCTCTTTTTTTCTGTATTTATCACCTTCCCTAATTGGAGCCAGTTTTCCATTTCCTCTTTAAGATCACTTATACCCTGATATCCCATTCTCCATTGATTTTTAAGATTTATTTTTATTATTATTTTAATTGTGTGTGCATGCATGTGTGTGTGTGTGTGTATGTGCATGTGTGTATCTGTCTGTGCATATGATTTCACATGCCTGTGAAGGCCAAAGGCATCAGATTCCCCTGGAGCCGGAATTACAGGCCATTGTGAGCAGAACTTTGGTCTATGAGGCCAGAAAATTTTTTAATGCCCCAATTTTATTCTTTGCCTTTAAGTTTGGGATTTTTACTTTTATAATTATATACTTTTCTGCATTCTTGGTTTGTCTGCTGCTTATGTCTCATTGTCCCTCAGCATCTCTCATCTGAGAGGGGTAACATTGTCTGTCTCCCCTTAATACTATTAAGTTTGATCACTGTGGTGTTATGCTGTCTGTCTCTATTATCTGGCCACTTTACAACTACTACTTTGTGGAAAGACACTTCAAGGCCAGTTGACTGTTGTGTTGTTTATCTACCTTTCTTTCCTCCTGGTCATCCATCTGTGGTTGTGCTTCCAGCTACATTTTACTATGGTGGTTGCAATGATGGTTTCCTAATATGTTTTCTAATGCAACATTGTCCACCTTTCAGCATTTCACTGAAAGGGGAACCCATTCCTCTTATGTATCTATGTATCTATGTGTCCATCATCCATCCTTTAATCATTTGTTCATCTTTTGTTTGGTTGGCTTTTAAAAATAAAGCCTTTCTATGTAGTTCATCCAGCATTGAACTTGCATCCCGAGTGCTAAGGTTACAGATGTGTACCACCACATCTGGTCGCCATCCATTGCTATTTATTATATGGTTACTATGGTTAATGGGTTTGTATTTTATTCAGTGACTATTTATTTTGATTCTAAAAGTTTCTTAGATTTGACCAGAAGAAAATCATTCAGGCTTCAACAAATCATATCTTGTTTTCCTTTCTTCCTCTGCCTTATACCACTTTTTAGTTTCCCGCCCACCATCTCCCTCTCCGCCCTCTTCTTCCTCTTCTTCCCCCCCCATCCTTTGAATATACCTCACATGGCACAGAATTCACAGTATTTCCTTTGAAAATTATTGTTTTAAAAATATTTTTGTACTTCCTTATTTTATGGTGCAAGAGGAGACCTTAGCTTCATCGTCTGCTTCTCTTGCCTTAGCCTGGGAATAAAGCATTTGTTCAAGGAGATTTGCTTCCTTTTAATGTTCAACATTGTCAGGGAGCAAAGACCTTGGTGTAAGGAGATGTGTTTACTGGTACTGGAATTTTATTGTTTCTAGGGTCTTTCAGTGAGCAGAAAATGCACTGGGAAGTGCTCATGTTGTTTTGTAGTTGCTTTAAATATTTGAATGATATCCTGCAGAGTATATTGGTTTGCATTTTAACTTTTCCAGTATCAGCATGACTTGTAAGTCATTACCATGCAGCTCATAGAGATTTGTCCCTTATGTCCAGTGTGTGAATATGCAATAGTCTACTCAGCCACTCTCAAAAGTGTCTGGACATTCATGTTGTTTCTACTATGTGATAATTATAAATAATACTGTTATTAATTACATTACACAAACATATATAATAGAAGCATTGATAAGTATTTTCTAAAACTTAATCTTATCCATGTCTTCAATAAATTATAAACAAAGAATTTATTTATTGACAGGGTATCACTTTGTAAAACAAGCAAGCCTCAAATTTGCAGCAATATACCTGCCTCAGCTTCCTAAGCACTTAAACTGTAGTCATGAGGCCCAACATCAGCTCAGAGAGTCCTTTTAGTGGCATCATTGATTTGTTCTGCCTTGATTTTTGGTTCTCACATATCACACTAAAGATGGTTAACACGGAATAAATAGCAGCAGACTGGTAACTACTGCTGTTTGCTCTGTAGCTTTTCCTCCTTTTCACATGCACAATTTTCTGTACCTTACTGGAGACTGTCAGCAGCAGTTTTAACTTGCTGCTGGTGATGATGTCTTTGTTTACATATTTCACTGTAGAAAACAGAAATAGAAAGGGCTCTGACAACCATCTGTTTTGACCCCTCCATTGGGCATCTATAGCCCCGGGCCAAAGGCTCACCCAACGTCACCACCATTGGTAGTGTGCTGTGATCAGACCCAGACTACCAAACATCTGCTCAAATGCTCATCTCATCTATACCTTACACCCATCATCTTTCCTTTGAAAAATTTTAGAAACTGCCTAGGTTTTTTTTATTGTTGTTGTTGTTTAGTGTGTGTGTGGGGGGGTGTTTGTTTGTTTTGAAGCTTTTGGTTTTGTGTTTTTGATTGAGAGTTGAACCCACATCTTTTTACATACTAAGCATGAGCTCTACCAGGGAGTTACCTTCTTAGCCCCTTGCTATGGAATTATAAAATCTCTTTTAAAATAGTCATTACCAGAGGGAGACAGTAAAGACCTTATTCTTATGTGACCACTGGCATCCAACTTTTGCTGCAACTCTTTGTCCCTCGCTTTATCCCAATCTGTGCAATGATGTGCAGCAGATCCATATTTAATGCTCACTGTGTGCTAGCCAGAGCACACATAGAGCATCCATTCTGAGAATCACTGGAAGAAGTGAGTACATTCTCAGGTGAAGAAAATAATACCCAGGTATGCCCACCCATTAACACCTTCAAAGTCACATGCTCATTGGATGAGTCAGGACAGCCAGGGCAGCATGGCCAGGAAGATATCTGCCTAATGGCAAATACACTTTCCCCTGACATATTTTATGGTCAATCCCCTGAGCCACATAGATTAATTACCCTGCTAATTTTTGATATAGGGAAGAAAAATATACCAATTTTATTGGAAGTTATATATTGTCATATATCTGTTTGTGTGTGTATGACCATAAGCATATAGTTTCATAGGTACTATTTTGACCATAGACATATGGTTTTATAAATATTATTTTAGAAGGAGTAAAAGGCTATTTTTAAAGAAAGTTTGTTAAATATTTAAGCTACTTTTTCTTTGGGCAGTTAGTTGACTCTTTTCAGGTTTAAAATATGTGTACCTTAAGTGCCTCAGCATTTCTTAAAATTATAGTTTAGATTTTATGCATACTTTTGAAAAAAAGAAAGATATTTTGGTTTATAGGCCAAGGTGAGCATGTAGATGGAGCTCAGAAGACAACCTTGGATGTCCGTCCTTACCTTTCACCTCATTTAAGATGGGATCTCCATGTCATCGCTGCTGTACAGGTCAGGCCAGCTGCCCGTGATCTTATAGGGATTCAGCATATCCACTTCCCATCCTGCAGTAGGCTGCCAGGGTTATAGGTGTATGCCACCACACCCAACTTTAGATGGATTCTGGGCATTTAAGCTTCAGTCAGCCTTCTTATTTGGACAGCATTGAGCCATCTCTCCATCCTGTGCTAGCCAGACTTCCTTCAGCTCTACTGTTCAGCTGCCCTGGTAGGCAGAACATTGTCAGATATGTGCCCCGGAGCCTAGAATCCAAACAGCCATGGTTTCAGGAAGAGTAGAGCAATACGAGAAGTGGATTCTTTTTTCTTTTCATAGAGTCGTCTGCTTGTGTAAGTCATTTTTTTGTTTCTCTCTGTTTCTTCCTTTATTTAGTGAGGGAACTCTGGGAAATAATTGAAGCCTAATTTGGACCAGTTATGGAAGACAAACCAGAAATGACATAGGTTACACATAACCATCTTGGCTTCTACCTGATAACCTTCAACAAGATGGTCACAACCTCCGTTCTTCTCCCTTGTAGGAAGGGCTCATTGTCCCAGCCCTGTACATAGTTGTTCAGGTCCAGCACCTGTCAGTGTAAGATCTCTCACATTTTCTGTGTCTCCAGGACAAAGGTAAACAGCGTGTGTAGTCTTTTCATCTGGACAGGGAGTATATTTGATGAAGAAAAAGGATTTGGAGGGAGAAGCTGCAAGTCAATTTTAATACACCGGAACATAAAAATTGTATTGTGCAGAATCTGCCTAGCCTTGGGATAATGCCTTTTATGACCTTTTCTCACCCACCCTTTGCAGAGCTGTGTGGTTCTTCACATTCAGAATGCTAAAGCTTGCTGTTTGGCCCTAATTCCTGTCCTCTTAAAAGAAAATCTTAATATTGGGCATTCCTGTTTGAAATCTCTAATAAAAATGGGGAGATTTTAAGGAACCATCCTTGCAGTGTTTATGTTGGAGCTCTTCCTGTCTTCCTGCCCCCAGAGGCCTTCGTAGCCTTCCCACTTCATCATGAGCTGAAGAGGAGCCAGGACAGAAGACCTTCCTCTGTCTGAGATGGGCAGACAACGTTTGTCTTCTTTCCCGGGATGCCAAGTCTTAGGTTTCCAAGCCACTCACCATCTTAAACTGGCCCTATTTATTTGGTTCAGGCAAAGGGAAATATATTTTCTAAATTGTTAAGAGTTTGAATCCATTTATTATGCCCTCTGGAAGGAAGGCTTGGCCCCAGTGTCCATCATGATCTGTCTGGAGACACTGAAATTTGCTTTCCGTCAATTTGAGCCTCAAACATAAAAGACTTCCACCAGCAGCCAGGGTATTACCTGTCATACTAATGAGATGAAGAGAAGCTAAATTATGAGATGACCTGGATGACAATCAGATTTTAAAGTTCATTTAAACATATGCTGGGGGCTGATTAGTACTCTTGCAGTTGTGAAAAAAATAAAATAAAGTAACATTTCAGTCATTCTTTTTAGACAGATTAGAGAATTACTCAAAAATTCCCTTCACCTCTTTAAGCCTAAAACAAATATTTACCTAAAAATTTTAAGCTAAGCATTTTGTGTTTAGCTAGATGAGTTGTATTCATTTGAGACGGAACAACAACCAAAATAACCTTTTTTGAAAGTTTTTTTTTGAGTACTTATTTTTGTTTTCTAATGTGTGGGTGCTTTGCCTGCACATATATTATGTGCATTACATACATGCAGTACCCATGGATGCCAGAAGAAAGCTGTGGAGCCTCCAGGGCTGAAGTTATGAAAGACTGAAATCACCATGTGGGTGCAGGGAACTGATCGGGGGTTTGGCAGAGTGAGAAGTGTTCTGAGTCATCTCCCCAGCACTAAAAATAGGTAATCTTACTTTATAGCTAGTGTAGTATTAAGAAGAACATTTATTTGTTATATCCATACTCACAACTGGAATACCATAAATGCTTCTAAAGATTTATTTAACTATTATATTTTATTATAGTAAAAATAATAGTAATGTGTTTAAAATTTTTTGGTTTGACTGACATCTGTTATAGATTTTTTAAATCCCACAAAATAATACTCTTTTCTCCTACTTTCTATATAAATTAAATATTGTTGAAGTGATTTGCCTAAGACAGTTCAGCCATGGAGCTAAAATTGGATCCTGAGACTCTGGCCACAGCATGGTGCTTGTGTTCATTTGAGATATTCATCATTATAGAGCTCAGGCCATCCAAATGAAATGCTAGTGGTCAGCAGGTCTACTGGATGACCGGCTGAGAACAGACAGCTGACATGAGGCACTGTCTCGCAGAGACAATAGAAGGTAATGATGTTTTTTAAACGTGTGCTTGGCATCCACAAACTATAATCACTGGCCCTTAGAAATACTGAGAGCTCTGGCTAAGACAGGGTTGGTAGCAATCAAAATGTAAGGTTACTTGTTTAGATGCAAAGTGATTACTGTTCCCATGATTTCCCTCAAAGTGTTACTTTTGTAAGTGATAGATAACCATAAGGATAACCATAAGTTTCATAGAAGAGACCAGGGGGAAGAAAACTAAGAACCTGCAAGAGACTGAGTCAGAGAGTGGCCTGAGAGGTTGTTAAAAGAGAATTTGACTGAGAGGAGAATTTTTATAGATCAAACTGACAGATGACAGTTATTCATTTGTTTCTTCCAGAAAATACTGATAGGTGTAACAGAACTCACTCTAGTTTGGACATATATGGGGAGACAGATTCCACTGGGATGCTAAAGGAATTATGGATGTTTTGAGTTTTATTGGCTGAGGGATATCATTGCAACCTGTAATTCAGTAGCTTGTAAGGTTTGAGGTTCAACCCTCTCTGAATTATGAAGCATCTTGCTCGGGATGGAACTTTTGGGGAAAGTAAAGATTGCTTTGTAACACTGATGAATTCTATACCACGAAGTACTAGATAACCAGTCTCTGGTTATGGCCTGCAGAGAAAATGTTCACCTATATACTGAGGAGATCTCTCTCTGCCTTTCTTCTCCTCTCTCTCTGTCTCTCTCTCTCTGTCTCTCTCTGTCTCTCTCTCTTTCTGTATGAGAGAGAGAGAGAGAGAAAGACTGGTGACTGACCTACGGAGATAGACAGATAAGCAGACAGAGACAGAGCCTTTAGTTCTAAAGTGACTATTTCAGCCAAGGTACTTTGTACTTATTCTTTTGGGAGGAAAGAACCATAAAAGCTCACTCATTTTAAAACTAAGTATTTTTCTGGTCAAATTAAATATTGTACTGTAAGTCCTCACTAGCAGACAGGAAGGTTGCTGTGTCCCAGACTTCTGATTTATGTCCGTAAACATTATAGCCCAGGTACATTAAGCTCATTTTTTTAATGCATAAAAAGTTACTTTACCTCAACCTAGACTTATTCCTATGAAAACGTTTTTATGTACTATCTATATCTTTGCTTTACAAATGGACATCAAATAAAGAAACAATTGATGGTTAGGAATGCTTGTTACTTATACAGAGACTTTGGTGGGATATACTCACCTGAGGACCCACTCAACAAGATCCAGTCAACACATGGCTGGTTTTGTTTTGGTGCTGTTAAGGGAAGTAGCATCTGCTGGGATAGGGTGTGTTAAAGCTGGGTGACAGAAGCCTTTTCTGCTTCCAGAATGACAATAGCCACCAATGTTATGTTGTATTATAACCTTTTTCAAATGATTTCCCTCCTTTTGCTTTATCAGTTTTGGGATTTTAAAAATAACAGCCAGGAAATATGCATTATGCATCCATCATATAAATAGCATCACTTAATTTTTCAGTCACATAAAATTAACCATACACAAAATTTCCATAGTAATTTCCTCTGCTTTTAAAAATAAGTTAATGGACTGGTGTTGTTTACTTTTTTATTTCCTCCCCTTTTTCCTATTTTCTGGGTGGTTTTTCTTCCAGTTTTTTTTTTTTTTTATACAAATTCATATTCCAGGGAGCCGCCCAGAGAGTCTTTACCAAACATGTGTTTGCTCTTTTATTTTTTATGGGATTTGTGTGGAATCATGACTTGTCTTTTTTGCTTCTTTGTTTCCCTGCCCATAGCCAACTCTTTACCTTGAGGAAGAGCAATCCAAAGGCCTTGAGGCATGAGCAAAGGGCCTGGCCCAAGGCAAGCCTATGGATATGTGAGTTGCTGTAGAAAGAGGAGTTGAACCAGAAAGGAGGCCACAGGGTGTTCTGGGCAGAGGATGCACATGACAGCAAGGTGCAGGCAGGGATATGGGGCTGTGCATGAACAGATGAGTGGGACTGGAGCAGGGAGGTCTGTGCCTAGAATGTGAAACTGGGCCCCAGCTAATGTTAAAGGCCAGACCAGTTTGTTGGAAAAAAAGCTAAATGAAATCACCATACGAGAAAGCAAAATGGTTATCATTTCACTATACACAGTCACACATTGCTTAATGATGAGGATTTGCTTCAAGAGTATATTGGTAGATTGTTTCACTATTTATAAATGTCATTATCTACATCACTGGGAAACATCATGAGCATTGTTAATATGTGTGATTAGGCACTGAACATGTCATTATAAGACACAAATCTGTGTGTTGTGCATGTACATCCGATATGCAGAGAGGGAGAGTTGTACTGTTTATGTGATATGTGTGTGTGTGTGTGTGTGTGTGTGTGTGTGTGAGAGAGAGAGAGAGAGAGAGAGAGAGAGAGAGGTGGTAGTACTGATCAAACTCAGGGCTTTGCATGTGCTGAGCATGGTCTGTGTGACACAGATATACCACTAGCCCCAAATATTATATATTACATACGAATTATATATAATATTATATATTATACATATAATATTTCACCTGATTTTCATTTATTTTCAGATACGCAATATTATCTGGAAATTATGGTTACTTTCTGATGCATGAATTTCTTACTGTTACCTTAATATGCTACCTTGACTTTTCGGAACATTGTAATGTCAGTGATAGCCAATATTCTCATCTTTATCAGACTAATGTGTTTTTATTTGCTTTACTAGTAAATTTTGTTTGCTGTTAACTTAGCTATATTTAAGGGTTAATTTATATGTTTAGGCTTTAAAAATATAAGAAATGAATTTGATGAGGCAGTATTGCTAAAGACATCACACTCTGGTCTCAGTACATAGGAGTCAAGTTGGGGTTGCCCAGGGAGTGTCCTTCCTCTCTGTTAGCTAGCTTTTGCAGTACCAGAAGGTAATGTGTGGACTGCTGAGAGCCAAGGCCATCAACAGTCTTAAGCTGTGAATACAGTGAGCTATGACAATAATTGCCATGGTATGATATGCCCAGAGGTGCAGCAATGTTATGGATGGTGTGGAGGTAACCACCTGTTTTCTCACTGGCTTCTAAGATTGCCTCGAAGGAGGAAAAGTACTCATCTGGTAAAGTCAGCCTGGCCAATAAAAACTTGTGTTCGAGGAGCTTCCAGGTGCCAGAGACTAAACCTGCTCCTCTCACTTTAAATGGACGCAGTATCCAGCTGCCCTGTAAATCTGTTTCTTGTAGGTTAGTGCAGCACTCAGACCCTATCAGAGAAGATTCCCTGTGCAGTGAACAGTGGTTAATATAGAAACTCACAACTGGTCAAGTGCCAAGAATAAGTGTCAGTGGACTGTGCAGCCATAAGTGGGATATTTGTGTCGCATGCCTTGCCTCACAGCTTAGAGAACACTGTGGAAGAGAAAACAGAAAGATTCTAAGAGATATGGATCAGGGAGGACCATGGTGAATCTGTGTGAAACTGGATAAGACTGCTATACTCACAAGCTTAAAACAATTTTCAGCACAAGACCTGTATAGGATCAAGTCATTCAATATGGGGAAAGGAGGGGCTTGTGAGGCCACAGCCCTGGCTGAGGAGAGTGTGGTTTCTTTAAGAGTGTTAAAGAAATGTGATTGACCACATTCAGTGGATAACCCTACAGCTACATGCATACAGACAATGCAAATTGGACTCAATAGGTTATTAAAAAATAGAAAAAACCCAACATACCATACATAAAATATATTGGGTTAATGTATGTGTGTGTTTGCAACATTTTTAAATAATCAAGTTGAAAGAAGGAACAACAAAGGAGGGCCTGAATGTGGGGTGGGAAGGTAGTGTGGGTCTGAGAGGATTTAGGAGGATTACAGGCATAAATATGATCAAAGCATTGTTTGTATGCATAAAATTCTTAGTTAACTAAAAGAGCAGAAATGGATCAGAGCCTATTCAAGGCTGAGTAAGGTGTTCCTCTATAGGAAATGGGCTCTGAGAAGTCAGTTCATGCATCAGGAATAAACTGGTCATACTACAAGAGGCTCCACAAACTGCCCACACTGTTCAACTTTTGTCTACATTCAGAGGGTTTAGTTCCTCCCATGAAGGCTCCTCAGCTGTCTTTCAGAGTCAGTGAGCTCCCAATAGCTCAGGTCAGCCATCTCTGTGAGTCTCCTTGTCATGATCCTGACCCCTTTGCTCATATATTCTCTCCTCCCTCTCTTCAGCTGGACCAGGAGCTCTACCTGATGTTTAACTATGGGTCTCTGTTTCTGCCTCCATCAGTTACTGAATGAAGGCTCTAAAATGACAATTAGTGTGATCATTCATTTGATTATAGGGGAAGTTCTATTTAGGCACCCTCTCCACTATTACTTAGAGTCATAGCCAGGGACATCTTGTGGGTTCTTAGATGTTTTTCTAGCACCAGGTTTCTCTCTAACCCCACAATGGCTCCCTCTATTAAGATATCTATTTCTTTGTTCTCCCTCTCTGTTGCTCCCCTCACTCAACCATCTCATTCTCTCATGATCTCGTCTCACCTTTCCTTGCTCACTTCCCTATATGATCCCAATTTACTCAGGAGATCTTCTCTATTTCCTCTTCCTAGGGGGATCCATGGATGTCTTTCTTAAGTTCCTCCTGTTACCCAGCTGCTCAGGGTTTGTGGATTGTAGCCTGGTTATCCTTTGCTTTATGTTTAAAATTCACTTATGAGTGAGTACATACCATGTCTATCTTTCTGGGTCTTTGTTGCCTCACTCAGGATGATACTCTCCAGATCCATGCATTTGCCTACAAATTTCAGAGTGTTATTTATTTTTATTGCTGAGTAGTATCCCATTGTGTAAATATACCACAACTTTTTAATCCATTCTTCAGTTGAGGGGCATCTAGGTTTCTTCCAGGTTCTGACTATTACAAGTAATGCTGCTATGAACATAGTTGAGGTAATGCCCTTGAGGTAAGAATGTGCATCCTGTGGATATATTCCCAAGAGTAGTATTGCTGAATCATTGGGTAGATTGATTCCCAGTTTTTCTGAGGAACAGTCATACTAATTTTCAAAATGGCTGTACAAGTTTACATTCCCACGAGCAATGGCAGAGTGTTCTCCTTGTTCCACATCCCCTCCTGCATAGGCTGGTGTCTGTTTTTGATCTTTACCATTCTGACAGGTGTAAAATGGTATCTCAGAGTTGTTTTGATTTGCATTCTCTGATGGCTAAAGATGTTGAGCAATTCTTTAAGTGTCTTTTAGCCATTTGGAATTCTTCTGTTGAGAAGTCCCTATTGAGCTCCAGACCCCATTTTTTAATTGGATTATTTGGGTTTTTGGCCTCTAGTTTCTTGAGTTCTCTATATATTTTAGAGATCAGTCCTCTGTTAGGTAAAGGGTTGATGAAGATCTTTTCCCATTCTTTAGGCTGTTGTTTTGTATTATTGACTGTATCCTTTGCCTTACAGGAGCTTCTGAGTTTCAGGAGGTCTCATTTATTAATTGTTGTTCGTAATGTCTGTGCTACTTGTGTTATATTTAGGAAGTAGTCTCCTGTGCCAGTGAGTTCAAGGGTATTTCCCACTTTCTTTTCTATCAAGTTCAATGTAACTGGGTTTATGTTCAAGTCTTTGATCCACTTGGACTTGAGTTTTGTTCAGGGCAATAGATATGGATCTATTTGCATTCTACAGACCACATCCAGTTATGCCAGCACCATTTGTTAAAGATACTATGTTTTTTTCCATTGTATATTTTTGGTGTCTTTGTCAAAAATAAGGTATTCATAGGTATGTGGATTAATGTCTCCGTGACTCTTTCATGCCTTCAAAACCAGTACCTCCTGGGAGACTCTTACACTACCAAGTTTAGCTGCCAGTGTAAGATGTAGCCTTGGTGACCTCTAGACCACAGCTTCTGGGTACTGACCCTGAAAACCCTTCCAAATTTGTGATCCTTGATGATACTCGTCTCTTCTTAGTCAT
Organism: Sigmodon hispidus; assembly: GCA_004025045.1. Taxonomy (NCBI): domain Eukaryota; kingdom Metazoa; phylum Chordata; class Mammalia; order Rodentia; family Cricetidae; genus Sigmodon; species Sigmodon hispidus. The sequence continues at coordinate 5,013 of PVIH01024591.1, read as the reverse complement.
GGGTGATTCTGCAGCTTCAGCTTACTAGAGACAACTAGTACTCTGTAGTTGGCATTTTCTTCAGGCCACCAATTAACTCTCAAAGACATTTGCTTGGCCTTAGCTTAAGCTTGTCTAACTAGCCCTTTACAACTGAATTTAACCCATTTCTGTTCATTTACATTTTGCCTCAGGCTTTTTACCTTTTTTTCATTCTGCATTCCTACTTTCCTGCTTCCTCTATGTCTGCCTGGGCATCTCCGATAGCTCCTTTTCTTTCTCCCCTGTGTCTAAATTCCTCCTCCCACTTCTTTCTCTGTTTGAAAGTCTCACTTACACCTTCCTGCTCATTATTACCTGTTCACCTTTTTAATTAGACCAGTCCAGTACATTAGGTAGGCAAGGTAAAACAGCAACACATTTTTAAAAATTATTTATTTTTATTTTATGTGAATTGGTGTTTTGCCTGCATGTGTAACTGTGTAAAGTTGTCAGATCTTGTAATTACAGACAGTTGTTAGCTGCCATGTGGATGCTGGGAACTGAACTCAGGTCCTCCGGAAGAACAGTCAGTGCTCTTAACTGCTGAGCCATCATTCCAGCCCCACATTTTTATATTTAACAAATGCAACACATCTTTGCATGGTTAAATATTCTGCACCAACTCTCCACACAAAATGTCACATAAATATCCACCAGTAGATTCTTCCCTTTCCTCAGCAGCTTCACAAACCTGGCCTCCATCATCCGACTAGCTCTCAGCATTCTTAGATTTCAAGGTCTCACAGAATAGCCCACTGAGCTATGTGCACTCATGGCTTTTGCATCCCAGTTCAGATGCCAACACAAGATTTCCCCAAGATAAATGGTCTATCATAGAGGTACCCAAAAACCTGGTACCAACTTCTTTCTTAGGTAAAGTTTCTATTACTGTGATAAAACACAATGACCAAAATGAACTTGGGGAGGAAAGGGTTTATTTCACCTTACAATATGTCCACCATCCAGGGAAGTTAGGGTAGGAACCTAGAGACAGTCACTGATACAAATGCCATGGGAGAATGCTGTTTACTGGCTTGTTCTTTATGGCTGGCTAAACCTGCCTTCTTATAGCATATATAGTTTTTCTTGATTCTTAATGTTCATTTCTTTATCTCTTCAGAATATAATCTCTCTTTTGTCATTCAGACTTCTTACATTCATGTAATCACACAGAGAAACCTATAACCTGCCATCTTAATAGGCTTTTGATCATTCATTTAATTCCTTTTCTTCTATATTAATTGTAATGGAATTTTATTCCTATCAGTGTAATGATAGAAATATTTCCATGTAACAGTTCATTGAGTTCTTGTTGTAAACCTACCTAGGCTAGTAAGCCAGCTCCACTTCCTTATAGTCTAGATGCTAGGGGAGCACCTACTGATTCTCTATTTTTTCTCAACAGTATCTTAGATGGTCAAAGATTCATTTTGCTCAGCTTAGGTAGTAACACTTAATCATAGACTACCACCCAAGGACCACACAAAGTCCCCAACAACTGCCCCTAGGTCACCACAAACGCCACTACAATTCTACCCCTGCCTGAGGCCTGAATGAAGAGTAGTAAGCACACTCCCCCAGGGAGTGACCTCCAGCCTACCTCTTGAGGACTACACATTTGAGTCCTTCACACCTCACAACCACAACCACTTCTTACTGCCTGAGGACTTCTCAGGGCCCTGTGTATCTAACCCAGGATGCACTAATGTGCTGTCCACTCTACTGCAACACCACCCCCTGAAAGGGCCACCTGGAGAACCTGTGAGCCTGCTGTAGACTTCTCATATTTACAGCAAGGACCTGATAACTTTATGGAAGGTTTGACTCTATGTTCAAAAGTTACAGTAGTTATAGTTGAACTTGGACTACCTCAGTACCTCTTCAAACATTAATACTGAGTGGCCACAAGACTGAGCCACATCCATTTAGTCCATTTACTTGGACTAAAATCTGACAAGTTGGAATAACAGCAAACAGAGATAAAAATATCTGCTCAATATAAATTAGATAGATATCCATAACCTAACTATGTATAGATGCCTAGGTCTCAAAGCCAAAACATAATATGTCCCTCCAAAAATTAGCAGTCCAATAATTGAATAAAATAAAAGGAAACATTTCAATATATGAAAACAGATTTTCTTAAGAAAATTCAAACTAAACTATAGTCAGAAGTTTCTGACCTATCCGTGCCTAGGGTCCTTAAGGAATCCTCCCACCTGCAGTCCCACTGCCACTTATAAAATAATCACACAAAGGCTTATATTAATTACAAACTGTTATGGCTTAGGCTCATTATCAGCTAGCTCTTACAACTTAATTCAGCTCATTACTATTAATTTATTGTATTTCCACATGGCTGGTGGCTTTACCTGTGTTCCATTGTATCTTACTTTCTTGGATGGCAGCTCAAAGCAGTCTCCCTGGACTCTACGCTCCTCTTTTATTGATGCTTGGAATTTCCCCCTGCCTCTAAGCTGCTTTGCAATAGGCCAAAACAGTTACCTTATTATCCAGTGGTAATTCATAGCATATAGAAAGACATCCCACATCACTTCCCTTTTTCTGTCTAATCAAAAAGGAAGGTTACAATTTAAACATACCAAAGTTACATATAACAAAACAGCTATCAAGCAAGAATCATAGTTACAATATCTAGTCTATTTTTGTTTAGCAAAATTATAGAAAATATTCTGTTATCTACCCTATCCTTGTGAGTCCACAGTTTCATATCTAATTACCTTTTATTATAACTAAGGAAAATTATACTCATAACTACTAATCTTCAACTCCACTAAAGACCAAAGAAGGATAATATATAACCTGCATAAAAAGGAAGTGCATTGTAAGCAACCTCCAAATTCTAGAAATGACAGAGACATCTGGCTATCTAGACAGTCACTCAAAGTTTCTTTGTAATATTGAGGCTTTCATCTTCATTCTATAGGCCTAGAGTCTCTGGCATACTCTTCAGTGAAGCAGGGAATTTGGAGGACTGCTTCTCCCACTCTGGCATAGTTTATCTGTCACTTCTCACTGTGTCCTACAGGATGTCTGCCTGTCTCTGTAAAGCAGGAATCTGAAGGACCACCTCGGCTTGTTCTGGCAAAGTTCCAGAGGTCACTTTCTTATTGGTCTTGCATGTCCAGTTTATACAGCATACTGTCAAGCAGTTAAGGCAAGGACAATCTCTTGTGCAGTGGCTAACTTTTGCCACAAAGAAAGTAAATTCCATATGGAGTTTCTTCAATGACTATCTTCCTTTTGAAGTAAATTTGTGCTGTCAGGATTAGACATGTATCACTGTCCAGAAAAGTCTAAGTACTTAAAAATTTTAAATATCTTTGAAGTATTTGAAGATTATCTAATTGAAATATATCTTTGTATATGTAAAAATCCTAGCTAAACTAAAATGACTATAAATTTGATTATCATAGATGATTATTAATCTGTATTTAATTGTACATTACAATTTTAAAGGAATTGCATAAACATAATTTCTTAAACAAAAGTAGAAATATACATATAATATAATCAAATTTACCATAAATTTGTATCAATAAACCAAAATCCATACCAACATAAATATTTTGAGATTAGCAATTGCTTTTTTGGGTTAAAGTAGATTCAATAATCTTTATTATTATTATTATTATTATTACTATTATTATTATCTCCCTGTTTTCCTAAAAAGAGTTTGACTATGCTCATTAACTATTTATAATGAAAACAAACATTTATAAATAATATTTTTAGAATTTGGGCATAGTTTTCCATTACTACTTCCTGCTGATTGGGGGTGCTGGCAATCTTATGGGGTCCTGAGGCTGGATCATCTTGGTTGGCAGCCTTGAAGCTGATGTGGGCATCCCATCCCATCAGAGATTTTTCAGGGAGTCTTCCTTGATCAAACCTTATTTTCTTTAATATAGAATAAATCAACAACCATTCATTTTCTATGGTAATTAAAAGAAAACCTCTTCTCCAAAGTAGTATATCTTTTGATTTCAATTTTAAAGTTATCATTTATAAAATATATAGGTTTGATTGATCCAGCAGCATTTATAATCAAATGTTTCTTAGCAGATATGGTCCCTTCCTCAGCAATCAAACAATTAAAAGACAACATAACATACAGTATCCAAACTTTGTGTATTTTCCATCTTTATATGTGTGTGTGTGTGTGTATATATATATATATATATATATATATATTCTTTTAAAAGGACTTCCTTTTTCTTTTCTGTACCAAGCCTATGTATATTTTTAAACACACTGTAAACTGTTTAGAGGGTTTTTTGGGGGAGAGGGGTCTGCCTTTTCTGTATATTTCTATTACAACTTACCTCAACCCATTTCTACTAATTTATGTCTTGCCACATGGCTTGTAGCTTTACCTGTGTCCATTACATCTTGCTCTCTTGGGCAGCAGTTTACAGTGCAGCATCTCCCTGTGAACTCACCCTCCTCCTTTATCTATGCTTTAAATTCCTGCCTGCCTCTAAGCTTCCTCACCATGGACCAAAACAATTCCTGTATTATCCAGTGGTAACTCACAGTGTACAGAAAGATATCCCACATCACTAAATTAAAACTTTAAATGAAAAAGTCAGTAAATCAAATAAAAATCTCAGTGGAAAAAGCTCACCAATATAATGGATCAAGTGGAAGAGTGACTATCAAGGGCAACAAGAGAAGGTAGAGGAATTGGATCTCTCACTCATAGAAAAATAAGGGCTTCCGGTTCTGCCACCGAGACCAGTGCTCTCTGCAGTGTCCCAGCACACTCTGCAGCAGGGGCAGCTGAACTCTGCACCTGGCCACACCCACAGCTCCTGCTGCTGAGGGAATCTGCAAGGATCCCTACTGCGACCCCGAACTGAGTGAACTGAGCAAACCAACTGCAGGGGTCTCTGAAAGACAGAATCAAACCCTGACCAGAGAGGTGACAGGAGACACACAAACCAAAGTGCCACAACTGACCAGGACCCA
>PVIH01024590.1:0-22437 GCA_004025045.1 Sigmodon hispidus | reverse complement strand
GCATTTCCTTCTTCAGGTTAGGAAAGTTTTCTTCAATGATTTTATTGAAAACATTATCTGTGCCTTTGAGCTGGTATTCTTCTCCTTCTTCTATTCCTATTATTCTCAAATTAGGTCTTTTCATGGTGTCCCAGATTTCCTGAACATTTTGAGTTATGGCTTTTTTAGTTTTACTATTTTCTTTTACTGATATATCTATTTGTGCTACTGAGCCTTCCACTTCAGAGATTCTATCTTCCATCTCTTGAACTCTGTTTGTTATGCTTGTATCTGTGGTTCCAGCTTTTTCCTTCAGGTTTTCTATTTCCATCTTTGCCTCATTTTGTGCCTTTTTTATTGCTTCTATTTCAGCTTTTAGTTCCTGGCATGTTTCTTTCACAGATTTGTTCATCTCTTCCTATTTTTTGTTTGTATTTTCTTCTATTTCTTTAAGGCTTTTTTTCATATCTTCTTTTAGAGCTTCGATGATCATCAAAAAGGAATTTTTGGTGTTGCTTCTTTCTGTTTCCTCTTCATTGCTCAGTTCAGGTCTTGTATTTGTAAGATCACCACTCTCTTCTGGAGTTACCATGTTGTCCTTTGTATTATTATGTAATTTCTTGCACTGACGTTCGCCCATGGCTGCAGTGGTTCACGATTAGATGGGTCCTGGTCAGTTGTGGCACTTGGGTTTGTGTGCCTCCTGTCACCTCTCTGGTCCGGGTTTGATTCTGTCTTTCAGAGACCCCTGCAGTTGTTGGTTCGCTCAGTTCGAGGTCCTGGTGGATAGCTGTGCAAATTCCCTCAGCAGGAGCTGTGGGTGTGGCCAGGGCCAGAGTTCAGCTGCCCCTGCTCCAGAGTGCGCTGGGACTCCGCAGAGAGCCCGGTCCCGGGGAGCAGAACCGGAAGCAATGGGAGCTCAACTCTCCCTCCCAGGCCAGGATACAGGCGCTGAGGCCTGCTGATCCCTCCTCACCTCTGGTCAGGGTCCGAATCTGCTCCTCAGAGACCCCTGCAGTTGGTTCGCTCAGTTTGCTCAGTTCGAGGTCGTAGTGGGGAGTCGTCAGGCTGGATTATTTTAACTGGCATTTTGGAATTTGATTTTTTTGTTAGAGAACTTTTAGGTGGCTTTGGCAAATGAAACTATATTTGCCTGGAATTAATTTATCCGTTTTGATTTTTTGTGGAGACAAAAACAGAAACATTTTTGAGTAATATATTTTTATAAATAGATTTTAAAGTTAGGATATTTTTTAAAATATATGTATTTGTTTAATTTAGTAGTCTTAGTAATGAATTGGTTTTTGTAGTTAGTTTATAAAAGTTAAAAGAATTAAAAGAAAACATAGTAATTATAATTTAGACTTTTTTATTTGTTATTTTTATTTGGTTTTTTATTTTTAAGGTTTTTTTTTATTTTTTGAAGCTTATGTGTATTTTATATATATTGTATTTTGTTTAGAGATTTTGTGAGTTTAAATTTGTATTATTGAGAATTTTTAATTATTTTTTAACTAGAAGAGGTTTTAAAATGCTAGGATTATTGTTATGGTTGACTTTGACTATTTTGGTGGCATTTTAATATGGCAGAGGTGATTGTTTTTGTTATTAGTAAATAGAGTAGATTGAGGAAATGTTATTAAAAATTGTTTTTGATTTTGTTTTTATGTTTAGTATAAGTAAAAACTTTAATTATATTTATGTTAAGTTTTTTGTGAAACATATAGGTTTAAGTTGTGTGTGGTGGATGCACCATTTTTAAATTTTACCCTGAACATTATGTTGTCTTTGTATTATAAATTAGTTTAGATATGTAATTTAGAAAGTTGCTTTGGCTTTGTTTTAGTGGTTTAGAAATGTTTTTTTAAGCTTTCAAACTCTTTTAGGCTTTATGTGGGTGTTTGGCTTATGCTGAAAAGTTATTTATTGTAGAAGATTTTTGACCTCGTTTGGGCCAGAGGTTTGGACTTTGTTGGGGCAGCTTATTTTTTTTTAAAGAAATGAATTAGATGTTTATATTAATTGTATATTATTTGGCTTATCTAAAGTATATTGGTAGTTAGTTTTTATTTTAATTTAATTTATTTTTAGTATATTTTTGTTTTTTTCTCTTCCTTTTTTAATTATGAATAAAGTCACATTTTCTATCTGAGTATATCCTTATTCAAGGTCTCTTCCACCTCCCACACCCTCCAGTCACTGTCTCTTCTCCACATCTTCCCATCTCCTCCCCAGCATGAGCAGGAGATTGCAAGGTCCCAATATTGCTCAGTTCAGCATCCACTCCTGGCAGATCCAGTTTCCTCACCCCAACATCAAGACTGAATCAGGTGTTCCTCTAGAGGGAGTGGGATCCAAGGAGACACTGCCAGGTGTTTCAGATCCAAAGCTGTTCAGGGGTTGAGGTTTGCAGCTTGGACATGCTTTGCTTTTTGCTTTTTTTGTTAAGAGTCCACTAATGAGTGAGTACATCCCCTGCTTATCTTTCTAGGTTTGAGATACCTTGCTCAGGAGGATATTCTCCAAATCCATTTATTTGCCTGCAAATTTTGGGATATCATTTTTTCTTACTGCTGTGTAGTACACCATTGGGTAGATGTACGAAAGTTTGTCAATCCATTCTTCAGTTGAGGGGCATCTAGGTTGATTCCAGGTTCTTGCTATTATGAATAATGCTACTATGAACATAGTTGAGCTAATGCCTTTGGAGTGCAAATGTGCATCTTTCACCAAGAAGTGGTATTGCTGGATCCTTGGGAAGATTGATACCCAGTTTTCTGAGAAACCGCCATACTGATTCCAGAGTGGCTGAACAAACTTGCATTCCCAGAAACAATGAAGGAGTGGTCCCCTTGCTCCACAACCTCTCTAGCATAGGCTGTCATCTGTGTCTTTTATCTTAGCCAATCTGACAGGTGTCAGGTGGTATCTCAAAGTTATTTTGATTTGTATTTCTCTGATGGCTAAAGATGTTAAGCACTTTTTCAAGTGCCTTTCTGCCCTTTGTAGTTCTGCTGAGAACTCCCTTTTTAGTTCCAAACCCCATTTTTTGATTAGGTTATTCAAGGTTTTGGGCTCTAGATTCTTGAGTTCTTTATATATCTTAGAGATCAGTCCTCTATCACTTGTAGGGTTGGTGAAAATCTTTTTCCATTCTGTAGGCTGTCGTTTTGTCCTAATGACAATGCCCTTGGCTTTACAGAAGCTTCTTAGCTTCATGAGGTCCCACTTATTGATTGTTGGTCTTAGTGTCTGTGCCACTGGTGTTATATTAGGGAAGTGGTCACCTGTGCCAATTTGTTGGAGGGTATTTCCCACTTTCTTTTCTATCAAGTTCAGAGTGGCTTGGTTTATGTTGAGGTCTTTGATCCACTTGGATTTGAGTTATGTGCAGGGTGACATTTGCGCAGGCTCGGATCTATTTGCATTTTTCTACACACTACCAACCAGGTATACCAACACCACTTGTTAAATATACTATCTTTTTCCCATTGAATATTTTGGGCCTCTTTGTCAAAGATCAGTGTTTATAGGTTTTTGGGTTAATGTCTAGATCCTCAATTCAATTCCATTGATCCACAAGTCTGTTTTTATACCAGTACCAGGCTGTTTTTATTACTGTAGCTCTATAGTATAACTTGAAGTCAGTGATGGTGATGTCTCCTGAGGTTCTTTTGTTGAGAAAAATTGTTTTGGCAATCCTGGCTTTCCTGTTATTCCAAAAGAAATTGAGTATTGTTCTTTCAAGGTCCGTAAAATATTGTGTTGGGATTTTGATGGGCAGTGCATTGAATCTGTAGATTGCTTTTGGTAGGATTGCCATTTTTACTATGTTGCTCCTACCTATCCAGGAACATGGAAGATCTTTCCATTTTCTGACATCCTCTTCAATATCTTTCTTCAGTGACTTAAAATTTTTGTCAAATAGATCTGTTACTTCTTTGGTTATAGCTACTCCAAGGTATTTAATGCTATTTGCAGCTATTATAAAGGGTGATGTTTCCTTTATTTCTTTTTCAGCTATTTTTAGTATTTTATTTGTCACGTGGCTTGGCCCGTGGCTTTCTTGTATTTTTTATATGATTTTATTTCGGGGGACTGATGGAAACTGACTAACTCTGCCCTCCTTTTGTCTGTCTCTCTTCTGATACTCCACCCACTTCTATGGTGCTCCACATAGGCCAAACCAGTTATTTTATTTATAGCATATAAAGAACATTTCCACCACAAATTTATTTTTGATTTTTTTATTTATTATGAATAAAGTCTTTTTTCTTTCTTTTTTATTATTATTATAATAAAGTCACATTTTCTATCCTTGTACATCTAGTACCAGGCTGTTTTTGTTACTGTAGTTCCATAGTATAACTTGAAGTCAGGGATGGTGTTGCCTCCTGAGGTTCTTTTGTTAAACAAAATTGTTCCCCTGCTTTTCTTACTGAGATTTTGAGACCTCCCTCAGGAGGATATTCTCCAAATCCATTAATTTGCCTACAAATTTTAGAATATCATTTTTTCTTACTGCTGAGTAGTACTCCATTGTGTAGATGTATCACAGTTTGTTAATCCATTCTTCAGTTGAGGGGCATCTAGGTTGCTTCCAGGTTCTTGCTATTACTAATCATGCTTCTATGAACATAGTTGAGCTAATGCCTTTGGAGTGGGAATGTGCTTGTTTAGGGTATACACCCAGATGTATATTATATTTAGGAAGTGGTCGCCTGTGCCAATTTGTTGGAGTGTATTTCCCACTTTCTTTTCTATCAAGTTCAGAGTGGCTGGGTTTATATTGAGGTCTTTGATCCACTTGGATTTGAGTTTTGTACAGGGTGACAGGCTCGGATCTATTTGCACTTTTCTACACACTATCATCCAACTATGCCAACACTATTTGTTAAAGATACTATCTTTTTTTTCATTGAATATTTTGGGCCTCTTTGTTGAACATCAGGTGTTCTTAGGTTTTTGGGTTAATGCCTGTATCATCAATTCTATTCCATTCATCCACAAATCTGTTTTTATGTCAGTACCAGGCTGTTTTTATTATTGTAGCTCTATAGTATAAGAAGTCGGGGATGATGATGCCTCCTGAGGTTATTTTGTTGAACAAAATTGTTTTGGCAAACCTGGCTTTGCTGTTATTCCAAATCAAGTTGAGTAGTGTTCTTTCAAGATCCGTAAATATTGTGTCAGGATTTTGATGGGCAGTACATAGAATCTGTAGATTGCTTTTGGAAGAATTGCCATTTTTACTATGTTGCTCCTACCTATGCAGGAACATGGGAGATCTTTCCATTTTCAAATATCCTCTTCAATTTCTTTCTTCAGTGATTTAAAATTATTGTCAAATAGATCTGTTACTTCTTTGGTTATAGTTACTCAAATGTATTTAATGCTATTTGTAGCTATTATAAAATGTGATGTTTCCCTTATTTCTTTTTCAGCCCTTTTATCTTTAGTGTATAGGTGGATGCTGATTTTTTTTTGAATTAATCTTGTGTCCTGCTACATTGCTGAAGGTTTTTATCAGATGTAGAAGTTCCATGGTAGAATTTTGTGGGCCACTTATGTATACAATCATATAGTCTGTAAATAGAGGTAGTTTGACTTCTTCTTTTCCTATTTGTATTCCCTTAATCTCCTTTCATTCTCTTACTGCTTTTGCTAAAACTTCGAGAACTATATTGAATAGATAAGGAAAGAGAGAACATCCTTGTCTAGTTCCTAATTTTCATGGGATTGCTTTGAGTTTTTTTCTCCATTGAGTTTGATGTTGACTGTCGACTTTTTGTAAATCGCCTTTAGAATATTTATGTATTTTTCCTGTATTCCTGATCTCTCCAAGATTTTTATCATAAAGGCATGTTGGATTTTGTCAAAGAGTTTTTCAGCATCTAAGGAAATGATCATGTGGTTTTTTCCTTCAGTTTTTTTTATATAATGATTGACATTTATACTTTTCTGTATGTTTAACCATCTCTACATTTCTGGGATGAATCCTACTTGATCATGTTAAATAACTATTTTATGGTTTGTCAGATTCAGCTTGCTAGAATTTCATTGAGAATTTTTGCATCAGTGTTCATGAGATAAATTGGTTTATAATTCTCTTTCTTTGTTGAGTCTTTTAGTGGCTTGGGTATCAGGGTTATGTGGCCTCACAAAAAGAGTTTGGCAATATTCCTTTGGGTTTTTGCTGTACGGAACAATTTGAGGAGTATTGGTATTAGTTCTTCTTTGAATGTCTGGTAGAACTCTGCACTGAATCCATCTGTCCTGGGTATTTTTATATTTGGGAGACTTTTAATGACAGCTTCAACTTCCTTTGGTGTAATAGGACTGTTTAGGTCTTTAATCTGATGTTGATTTAATTCTGGTAAATGGTATCTGTCCAGAAAGCTGTCCATTTCTTCTAGGTTCTCCATTTTTGTAGATACAGGTTTTCAAAGTATGACCTGATAATTCTCTGGATTTTTTGGGGTCTGTTGTTATGTCCCCCTTTTCATTTCTGATTCTATTGATTTGGATACTCATTCTCTCTGATTTTTGGGTAGTTTGGATAAGGGTTTATCTATCTTGTTATTATTTTCAAAGAACCAACTCTTTGATTCATTGATTTTTTTTGTTTTGTTCTTTTTGTTTCAATTGTGTTAATTTCAGCTCTAAGTTTATTTCCTGCCATCTATTCCTTCTAGGTGAGTTTGCTTCTAATTGTTTTAGGTCTCTCAGCTGTGCTGATCGTTCTCTTGTGTGTGCTTTCTCTAGTATTTTCATATACGTACCAGTGCTATGAATTTTCTTCTTAAGATGGCTTTTGTTGTATTCCATAAGTTTGGGAATGTCATGGATTCATTTTTGTTCAATTCTAGGAAGTCTTTGATTTCTTTTTTAATTTATTCAGTAACCCAGAAGTGGTTCCATTGAGTGAGGTTTAGTTCCCATGAATTGGTAAGCTTTCTGTGATTGCTGATGTTGTTGAACTCTAACTTTAGACCATAGTAATCTGAAATGGTACAAGGAGTTATACCCAATTTTTGATACATGTTGCTATTTGCTTTATGACCAAGTATTGTGGTCAATTTTTGAGAAAGTTCCATGGTGTGCTGAGAAATATGTATATTCCTTTGCATTCGGGTAGAAGCTTCTGAAAATATCCATTAAATTCATTTGCATCATAACCTCTGTTAGACTCCTTATCTCTCTGTTGAGTCTGGGTGACCTACCCCGGGGGTAAAAGTGGGATATTGAAGTCTCCCACTATTAGGGTATAAGAGATGATGTGCATTTGAGCTTTAGTAGTGTTTCTTTAACATAGATAGGTGCCCTTTTATTAGGGGCATAAATATTCAGGATTGAAATCTCCTCTTGAACAATCTTTCCTGTAATGAATAAATAATGTACATATTGGTCCCTTTTTATTGATTTTAGTTTAAAGCCTATCTTGTTAGATATTTGAATGGCTACACCAGCTTGTTTCTTAGGGCCATTTGATTGTAAAGTCTTTTCACAACCCTTTACTCTGAACTGAGCCTTGTGCCTGTCTTTAAAGTTGAGGAACATTTCGTGTATGCAGCAGAAGAATGGTTTCTGTTTTTTTATCCATTGTGTTAGGGTGTGTCTTTTCATAGGTGAATTGAGTCCATTGATATTAAGAGATATTAATGACCAATGATCAATATTTCCCATCATTTTTGGTGGTAGCTTATGTTTCCTTTTTTGGGCAAGGGGGGGATTCTTCTGTGGGCTTATCACTTGTCTGTGGTTACATGAGTGTTTCTGGTTTCCTGAGGTTGGAATTTTCCCTCTAGGGCTTTTTGTAGGGCGGAATTTGTGGCTAGGTATTGTTTAAATTTGGTTTTGTAAAAATATCTTGTTTACTTCACCTATGTTTATTGATAATTTTGCTTTAGTATAGAAGTCTAGGTTAGCATCCATACACTTTTAGTGTCTGTATAATGTCTGAGCAAGACCTTCTTGCTTTCATTGTTTCCATTGAATAGTCAGGTGTTATTCTGATAGGTCTGTCTTTATAGGTGATTTGACCTTTTTCCTTGGCAGCTCTTAGTAGTTTTTCTTTGTTCTGTAAGTTTAGAGGCTTAATTATTATATGGCAAGCAATCTTTATTGTGGGTCTAGTCTATTTGGTGTTCTGTAGGCTTCCTGTATTTTCATAGGCATTTTCTTCTTTCGGTTGGATAAGTTTTCTTCTGTGATTTTGTTGAGTATACTATCTGTGCCTTTGAGCTGGTATTCTCCTTCTTCAATTTGAATTATTCTCAGGCTTGGTCTTTTCATGGTGTCCTAAATTTCCTGGACATTTTGTGTTATGACTTGTTGGTTTTAGTGTTTTCTTTAAATGATGCATCTATTACCACGATTGAGTTGTCCTCCCAGAGTTGCTCTCTTCCATCTCTTGGATTCTGTTGATTATGCTAGAATCTGTGGTTCTGGGTTGGTTTTTAGATTTTCTATTTCTAGTTTTGTCTCAGTTTGTGCCTTCTTTATTGTTTCTATTTCAGTTTTTAATTCTTGGCAAATTTCTTTCACCTGATTGTTTCATTTTTTCTTTTTTTTTCTTTATTTATTTCAAAGAAGTCACACTTTCTATCCTTGTATATCCTTATTCAAGGTCCCTTCCCCCTCCCACCACATCAGGTCATTTTTTCATCTCCACAACTCCCCATCCCCTCCCTGGGCAGGCAGCAGACAGTCCCATGGTCCCACTGACCCAATAATGCTTAGTTCAGTCTCCACTCCTGGCAGATCCAGCTTTCTCCCCCCACCTCAAGAGTGAGTCAGGTGTTCCTCTAGGGGAGTGGGATCCAAGGAGTCAGTCCAGGGTGTTTCTGATCACAAGCTGTTCAGTGGTTGTGGTTTGCAGCTTGGGCATGCTTGGCTTTTTTCTTTTTTGTTTAGAGTCCACTAATGAGTGAGTACATCCCCTGCTTATCTTTCTGGGTTTGTGATACCTCGCTCAGGAGGAAATTCTCCAAGTCCATCCATTTGCCTAAAAATTTTAGGATATCACTTTTTCTTACTGCTGAGTAGTACTCCATTGTGTAGATGTACCACAGTTTGTTAATCCATTCTTCAGTTGAGGGACATCTAGGTTGTTTCCAGGTTTTTGCTATTACAAATAATGCTACTATGAACATATTTGAGCTAATACCTTTGGAGTATGAATGTGCATCTTTAGGGTATACGTCCAGGAGTGGTATTGCTGGGTCCTTGGGGAGATTTATTCTCAGTTTTCTGAGAAACCACCATACTGCATTCCAAAGTGGCTGAACAAGCTTACACTCCCACCAACAATGGAGGAGTGTTCCCCTTGCTCCGCATCCTCTCCAGCATAGGCTGTCCTCTGTATCTTTTATCTTAGCCAATCCAACAGGTGTCAGGTCCTATCTCAAAGTTGTTTTAATTTGCATTTCTCTGATGGCTAAAGATGATGAGCATTTTTTCAAGTGCCTTTCAGCCATTCGTAACTCTTCTGCTGAGAATTCCCTTTTTAGATCTCAACCCCATTTTTTGATTGGGTTATTTAAGGTTTTGGGCTCTAGATTCTTGAGTTCTTTATATATCTTAGAGATCAGTCCTCTATCACTTGTAGGGTTGGTGAAATTCTTTTCCCATTCTGTAGGCTGTCGTTTTCTATTATTCACAGTGTCCTTGGCTTTTCAAAAGCTTCTTAGCTTCAGGAGATCCCACTTATTGATTGTTGGTCTTAGTGTCTGTGCCACTGGTGTTATATTTAGGAAGTGGTCGCCTGTGCCAATTCGTAGAAGTGTATTTCCAACTTTTTTTTCTATCAAGTTTAAAGTGTCTGGGTTTATATTTGGGTCTCTGATCCACTTGGATTTGAGTTATGTGCCGGGTGATAGGCTCGGATCTATTTGCATTTTTCTACACACTTCCATCCACCTATGCCAACAAAATTTGTAAATATACTATCTTTTTTCCATTGAATATTTTGGGCCTCTTTGTCAAAGATCAGGTGTTCATAGGTTTTTGGGTTAATGCCTGGATCCTCAATTCTATTCCATTGATCCACAAGTCTGTTTTTATGCCAGTATCAGGCTGTTTTTATTGCTGTAGCTCTATAGTATAACTTGAAGTCAGGGATGGTGATGCCTCCTGAGGTTCTTTTGTTGAGTAAAATTACTTTGGCAATCCTGGCTTTCCTGTTATTCCAAATGAAATTGGGTATTGATCTTTCAAGGTCCAGAAAATATTGTGTTGGGATTTTGATGGACAGTCCATTGAATCTGTAGATTGCCTTTGGTAGAATTGCCATTTTTACTATGTTGATCCTACCTATCCAGGAACATGGGAGAGCTTTCCATTTTCTGATATCCTCTTCAATTTCTTTCTTCAGTGATTTAAATTTTTGTCAAATAGGTCTGTTACTTCTTTGGTTATAGTTACTTCAAGGTATTTAATACTATTTGCAGCTATTATGACTGGTAATGTTTCCCTTATTTCTTTTTCAGCTCTTCTATCTTTAGTGTATAGAAGGGCTACTGATTTCTTTGAGTTAATCTTGTATCCTGCTATATTGCTGAAGGTGTTTATCAGCTGTAGCAGTTCCTTGGAAGAATTTTGTGGGTCCCTTATGTATACAATCATATCATCTGCAAATAGAGATAGCTTCACTTCTTCTTTTTCAATTTGTATCCCCTTAATCTCTTTTTGTTCCCTTATTGGTTTAGCTAAAACTTCAAGAACTATATTGAATAGATAAGGGGAGAGAGGACATCCTTGTCTAGTTCCCGATTTTAGTGGGATTGCTTTGTGTTTTTCTCCATTAAGTTTGATACTAGCTGTTGGCTTCTTATAAATCGCCTTTATTATATTTAGGTATTCTCCTTGTATTCCTGATCTCTCCAGGGCTTTAATCATAAAGGAGTGTTGGATTTTGTCAAAGGCTTTTTCCGCATCTAAGGATATTATCATGTCATTTTGTTCCTTTAGTTTTTATATATGATGGATAATGTTTACAGTTTTTCGTATGTTAAACCAGCCCTGCATTTCTGGGATGAAGCCTACTTGGTTGTGGTGGATGATATTTGTCGTGGTGGATGATATTTTTTATATATTGTTGTATACGATTTGCTAAAATTTTGTTCAGAATTTTAGCAGCAATATTCATGAGGGAAATTGGTCTGTAATTCTCCTTCTTTGTTGTATCTTTGAGTGGCTTGAGTATTAGTGTAATTGTGGCCTCATAAAAGGAATTTAGGAATATTCCTTCAGTTTCTACTGTGTGAAATAGTTTGAGGAGTAAGGGTAGTAATTCTTCTTTGAATGCCTGGTAGAATTCGACATTGAAACCATCTGCATCAGGGCTTTTATTTTTGGGGAGGCTTTTTATGACAGCTTCAATTTCTTTAAGGGTTATAGGCCTGTTTAGGTAATTAATCTGATCTTCATTTAATTTTAGTAGATGGTACCTCTCCAGGAAGCTGTCCATTCATTCTAGGTTGTCCATTTTTGTGGAATACAGATTTTCAAAATATGATCTGATAATTCTCTGGATTTCCTGGGGGTCTGTTGTTATGTCCCCCTTTTCATTTCTGACTTTTTTGATTTGAACACTCTCTCTCTGTTTTTTGATTAGTTTGGCTAAGGGCTTATCTATCTTGTTAACTTTCTCAATAAACCAACTCTTAGATTCATTGATCCTTTGTATTTTTTCAATTGTATTGATGTCAGCTGTAAGTTTGATTATTTCCTGCCATCTACTCCTTCTAGGTGAGTTTGCTTGTAATTGTTCTAATGCTTTCAGCTGAGCTGTTAGGTCTCTAGTGTGGGATTTCTCTAGGTTTTTTCATATAGACATCTAGCGCTATGAATTTTCCTCTTAAGACTGCTTTCATTGTGTCCCACAAGTTTGGATATGTTGTGGATTCATTTTCATTAAATTCTAGGAAGACTTTGATTTCTTTCTTAATTTTTTCCTTGACCCAGAGATGGTTCAACTGAGTGATGTTCAGTGTCCATGAGTTGGTAGGCTTTCTTTTATTTTTGATGTTGAACTCTAATTTAGGCGCAGTGGTCCGATATGTTACAAGGGATTATTTCCATTTTTTGTATGTGTTGATATTTGCTTTATGACCAATTATGTGGTCAATTTTGGAGAAAGTTCCATGAGGAGCTGAGAAATATATATATTCCTTTGCATTTGGGTGGAAGTTTCTGTAGATATTTATTAAATCCATTTGCATCATAACCTCTTTGAGACTTCTTATTTCTCTGTTGAGTCTCTGTCTGGTTGACCTATCCAGGGTTGAAAGTGGGGTATTGAAGTCTCCCATTATTAGGGTGTAATAATTGATGTGGGATTTGAGCTTTAGCACTGTTTCTTTTACATAAGTAGGTGCCCTTATATTAGGTGCATAAATATTCAGGATTGAAATCTCCTCTTGACCAATTTTTCCTGGGATGAGTAAGTAATGACTATCTTGGTCCCTTTTAATTGCTTTTAGCTTAAAGTCTACTTTGTTAGATATTAGGATGGCAACCTCCGCTTGTTTCTTAGGACCATTTGACTTTAAAATTTTTTCCCAACCCTTTACTCTAAGCCCGTGTCTGTCCTTGAGGTTGAGGTGTGTTTCCTGTAGGCAACAGAAGGATGGCTTTTGTTGTTGCATCCATCTTGTTAGTGTGTGATGTTTTATAGGATAGTTGAGTTCATTTATATTAAAGGAAATTAGTGACCATTGATTGATATTTCCTGCCATTTTTGGTGGTAACTTTTTTGCATTTCCTTTCTCTGGAGTATTCTTCTGTGGTATTATTGAGTGTTTGTGGTTTCATGGGTGTATCTGGGGTCCTTAGTTTGGAGTTTTTCCTCTAATGCTCTCTGTAGTGTTGGATTGGTAGATAGACATTGTTTCAGTCTGACGTCATGAAATATCTTGTTTACTCCATCTATGGTGATTGATAATTTTGCAGGGCATAGTATTCTAGTTTGGCAGCCATGCTCTTTTAGCATCTATATAACTTCTGACCAAGCAAGCCCTTTTAGCTTTCATCGTTTCCATTGAATAGTCAGGTGTTATTCTGATGGGTCTGCCTTTATATGTAAGTTGGCCCTTTTCTTTTGCAGCTCTTAAAATTTTTCTTTGTTCTGTATGTTTTGTGGCATGCTGATTTTTTTGGGGTCATACCTATTTGTTGTTCTGTAAGTTTCTTGTATCTTTATAGGCATTTCCTTCTTCAGGTTAGGGAAGTTTTCTTCTATGATTTTATTGAAAACATTATTTGTACCTTTGAGCTGGTATTCTTCTCCTTCCTCTATTCCTATTATTCTCAAGTTAGGTCTTTTTATGATGTTGCAGCTTTCCTGAACATTTTGAGTTTTGGCTTTTTTGGTTTTAGTAATTTCTTTAACTGATATATCTATTTGAGCCACTGAGTCTTCTACTTCAGGGATTCCATCTTTCATCTCTTGAACTCTGTTTGTTATGCTTGTATCTATGGTTCCAGCTGTTTTCTTCAGGTTTTCTATTTCCATCTTTGCCTCATTTTGTGCCTTTTTTATTGCTTCTATTTCAGCTTTTAGCTCCTGGCATGTTTCTTTAATTTTTTGGTTTACTTTTTCTTGATTTTCTTTCATAGATTTGTTCATCTCTTCCAATTTTTTGTTTGTATTTTCTTCTATTTCTTTAAGGCAATTTTTCATATCTCCTTTGAGAGCTTCGATGATCATCATAAAGGAATTTTTGGTGTTGCTTCTTTCTGTTTCCTCTTCATTGCTCAGTTCAAATCTTGTAGTTGTAGGATTGCCTCTTTCTTTTTTTTTCCCTTCTTTATTTTGTATTTATCAAAAAAACAGTAAAATGAATTTAAAATGCTGAAAAGTTAACAACTATAAAGAGGAAAAGAATCATAAGCATGGCTTATCAAGGGTGATAATGCAAATAAGGTTGCTACACATATATTTACTTTGTGTTCAGCTTTCCCTCTGAATTTTTTTTCCATCCCTGTATATCCTTATTGAAGGTCCCTTCCCCCTCCCACCACATCTGGTCATTTTTCTTTGCCTCTTTCTTATGGAGTTATCTTGTTGTTCTTTAAATTACTATGTAAATTTTTACACTGGCATCTACCCATGGCTTCAGTGGTTCACGATTAGGTGGCTCCTGGTCAGTTGTGGTACTTGGGCTTGTGTGTCTCCTGTCACCTCTGAACAAAAGGTCTGCTCAATCTCTGCCTCTGCTCTGGGCAGGGGACTGAATTTCAAATCTTCAATCCTTCTCTGTTTTAGTAGTTGGAGGCGGGCTGTCCATGCAAATTCCCTCACCAGCAGCTGGGGGACAATGCAGTCAGAGTTTATCTCTGTCTGCTGCAGAGTAAGTGGGGACACGCTCTACAGACAGCACCTGGTCCCAGAACCTGTTTGTTTTCTTTTTCTTGGTTTTCTTTATTTTCTTTAAAGACTTTGTTCAACTCTTCTAATTTTCTTTTTGTATTTTTTTCTAATTCTTTAAGGGAGTTTTTTATTACCTCTTTTAAGGCTTCTTTATTTTCATAAGGGGCACAAGGGGGAAGGGATCTTGAACAAGGGTATGCACAGATAAAATATGACTTTATTAAAAATTTAAAAAATTAGGTAATAAAGCTGTTTTTAAGGTCATTTCCTCCTGTTCCCTCTTCACTGTTATGTACAGGTCTTGAAGCTATAGAACTACTTGCTTCTTCTGGTAGTGTCTTGTTGACCTTTGTATTGTTGTATTTATTCTTACACTGTCACCTGGCCTTTGTTTCCCCAGTTCACTCTTGGTTAGTTCTTGGTAGGCTCTTAGTCAGTTGTTGGTCTGAGGGCTCTTAATAAGCTATGTGTTCAGAGGGTCAGCTGTTCTCATGAGGTTGCAGTGTTATGATGCCAGTCATCACTTCTTGACCTCTCACCTCTCAGCCCTGCACCCATGAACCTGGCTGTTCCCCTGCTGCTATTACATCAGCTGTGTTCTGGGTGGGTTGTGCTCTGCAATGAAGCTGAGTGGCAGTTTAGGTCACCTTCTGACCTCTGACCTCTCAGCTGTACTTTTATGAACTCCTCTGCTTCCTTGCTGCTATTTAGCCAGTCATGGTCTATGAAGACTGTGTTCCCCAGCTGAAAAGCACCTTGTGATTTTTTTAATTTTTTTATTTAAAAAATATTTTAAACATACTCACCTCTGTTCCCTCTTCCTGCCCTCCCCTCTTCCTACTTCCCACTCTGAGATTTCCCCTGCCCATTTCCCCATCCATTCTCAGTGAGGATAAGGACTCCCAGGACGAGGTAATTCAGTCTGGCATATCCAGTTGAGGCAGGACCAAGACCCTCTACCCAGTATCAAGGCTGAGCAAGGTGTTCCTTTGTAGGGAATGGGCTCCAAGAAGGCAGTTCATACACTAGGAATAATTTCTGGTTCTACTGCCAGAGGCCCCACAATCTTCCCAGGCCATTCAACTGTCATCCACCTTTATCACATTCAGAGAGCCTAGTTCAGTTCAGTCCCATGCAATATACCTTGTTTTGTTTCTTAAAGATGGGTTACATTTGCCAGTAAGCCCCAGGAACCAGTCTGCCTTTGCCTCCCCAAACTAAGATGGCATATGGTGTACTGTGTCAGGCTTTGCTTCATGTGTGGCTTTAGAACAACATTCAAGTTTTTTTTTGTTTTTTTTGTTTTTTGTTTTCTGCATCAGCCAAGCATTTTTCAGAAAATACATCTCCTGAAATCAGGAATGTAATTTTTAATTGATTTAATATATATGGATAAGTGTTTTGTCTGCGTGTGTATATCTCTATCATATTTGTATCTGGTAACTGTGGAAGTCTGTAGCTGGATTTTCTTGTCAGATTTTCCTGCTGGCCATCAATGCCCAAGTAATGACATAGAGATTTTATTATTGTAAAATCTTGGCCTTTAGTTTAGGCTATTCCCAACTAGCCCCTATAACTTAATTAATTGTTTTCTATTAATCTACATTTTGCCATGTGACTTCTTACCTCTCTTTCATTCTGTATGTCCCACTCTCTCTGTGTCTCTCTGGTGTTTACCTCATACATAGATTGTTCCAAAGTTTCTCTTTCTCCCAGGAAGTCTAGCCTATTCTTTCCTGTCTAGCAATTTGTCATTCAACTTTTTATTAAACCAATCAGAAGGTACCTTAGCAAAGACACTTCTTCACAATGTCCAAAAACATTATCTCATAACAGATGTTAAAAAAGAATATTGAATTCCCTTGATCTAGGATTAGGGGTGGTGGTTATGAACCACCATATGGGTGCTGGGAACTAATACTGGGTCCTCTGTGAAGGCATCATGTGCTCTTAGCTACTGAGCCATCTCCCCAGCTCTGAGGAAGCTAATTTTTAAAATCTCATGAGCTGAAATTTTAGTCTTACCTTCAACAAACGCTTATGTTGAGCCAATTCTTTCAAATTACCTAAACATTGGTTTTAAAAATTTTTATTATTCATTCATAAACTGTTTTCAATAAATATGTTAAATTATTTCACTTTCAAAAATAGAAAAATGCATAGTTAGCCTCTCTGAGCCAAATTATTTGGAGGATATGACACCCATGCATTGTTATTATTTAAATAAAAATTTGGTAGGTTTGCATCAAAGGAATTCTAAAACAAGACTCAATCAAGGAAAACAGAGATGATAAAAGATTACAACTATCTTCTATAAAAATAAACATAAATTACAGGCATGAACTAACACATTAGCCACATTTAGATCCAAAACTACAGATGCTTTTTAAAAAAATCTGTTACTTCACCTTTTCCATGTTATTCAATATTTCAAATTAAACATTGTTTTCTTTGGTTTTTGTTTTAGTTTATTTCACTCATTATAAAGTTCCACAGTTCTGTCTTTTTTTCCAAATAATAGAATCATATTATTACAATTGTATAAAGTCATTTTATACACAATTTAAAACTGAGTAAATATTTGAATTTGTAGAAAAGGCAAAGTGGTTGGGAGAAGCATAGATTAGTGCTGCAACTATGGAAAATACTATGTAGAGACTCATGTTTTTTTTTTAAATTGTCACCTCCTTGTAACTAGCCAAAAAATCTGAAATGGCTATGATGAAGAATCATTTGCATTCTCACCTTTATTTCAGTATTTTTATGGTATTCAGTATATAAATAGTCCCTTTAATATCTGCTTTGCCTCTAGCCTCTGTATTTAACATCAGAGAAAACATTTTGTACATAGTATACATGACAGATGATTGAAAGCATACATAGTTTATTTTATGTGGAAGAGAGCCTATATTACTTTTGCATAGATCCAAAAGGCCTAATCAGAACTAATGATATCAAAGACAAACATCACCTCCAATGTAATGCATTAAGTTTCTAATGACAGGACCAATCAGTAACACGTTGTTCCAGTTGGGGAGGGGGCAGTGCTTGAAATCAAACTATAAATATTTCAATAGTACTAAAATTGATACAAAGTAAGCATTCAAGTGAAGGAGCAGATTAAATGACAGTTAAGATTCCCAGATTGTCAGCTCTAAGAATCTTTATACTTTTTCTGCATGCCATAATTTAAATTTGATTTAACATTGCATGTGAAGGATCAAAAGAGTTTCATGTGTGCCTGTGTGTGTGCTGTTTTAAAATTAGTTATTAGATAACTTCAACCAACATGTTTTGATTGTATTCACTCCCTCAGCTGTTTTAGATTGATTCCCCATTTTGTTTCCTTCTTTCAGAAAACCCATAGAGTTCAATTCATGATGCCCATATTGACTATATGGCCTTCCAACAGAAGGTGGTTGACTTATTACACCTGTGCATTTCAAAACACCCTTTGTTGAACTCTGTGTTGTCAAGTTGTTAAATACCAAGGCTACTCTTTGAAGCTTATTTTCTAATGAGTAACATTTAGTTTACTTAAGACTATCTGCTGAGCCCTACCCATTCAACTAACCTTCACTTATCACTATGAAGATTATCCTTGACTTAAAAGTTTATTCCCATTAATAACATCAAATGGTAGCCTGGAAGAAATCAGGTATTTCTTTGGCTGATGCTGTCCCTAACCCTATGGTGATCTAAATTTAAGTAGTTTTTGTTATGGAAACTTCATATGTATTTTTGAAAGTCTAACTATTTTTTTTTACTATCAAATTGTTCTTAGACAATTTCACACAAGTATACAATGCATATTGACCAATCTCATATTCTACCCTCTCCTGATTCTCCATACCAACCCTATCCACCTGCCACTTCATAAATCTCTCTCTTTCTCTCTCTAATTCATAACTTTTTACCTTATTAGATTACAAGTAGAGTTAAACAAGGGCCATTTGTGTGATTATGGGTTTAGCACTATCCTTTGGAGCTTGCTGGATTCAGCAATGGGTTCACAATTAAGACAGTGTCCTCTAACTCTAGAATCAACCAACAGCCAAAAGTGAGAAGTAAATGGTAGGCCCCATAAATCCCTACTCCTTCTCTCACTAATTGTT
Source organism: Sigmodon hispidus (assembly GCA_004025045.1). NCBI lineage: Eukaryota > Metazoa > Chordata > Mammalia > Rodentia > Cricetidae > Sigmodon > Sigmodon hispidus. The sequence continues at coordinate 3,969 of PVIH01024590.1, read as the reverse complement.
GATAGCCAAATCTTACATGAGGCCAGTGCAAGTAGGTAACCATAGGTGTGAGTTAATGATTGCATTGGTTGTGTCAAGTCTAGAGGACTGCCATTTTCTGGCCCTTTATCTTAAATACTTTCTGTTCTTCCCTCTGCAATGTTCCATGAAACTTATAGGTGTTGTAAATCTCTTATTTAGAACTCAGTCAATGAACTGAACTTACTTGTTTTCAGCATCTTGGGCTGCCATGAGTCTCCATTCATTATAAGGAAAAGGTTTTTTGTTTTGTTTTGTTTTGTTTTGTTTTGTTTTCTGACCAAAGCTGGAAATAGCACCTGGAGGAGTAGCTCAGAGGCTAAGAGCACTGGCTGCTCTATCAGAGGTCCTGAATTCAATTCCTATCAACCACATGGTGGCTTACAACCATCTATGTTTTTTAGCATAAATGTAGATTCTCAGAAGGCAGTTTGATGCCATGTTAACTTAGTTACACTAGTAATATGTTTCCACTAGGGCCTTCAATCTCATCAAAATTATACTTAACAGTATAAGACATGGGGCCCCAAACTTAAGAGGGCCTGAAAACCAGTCAGAGAGCTGTTAGTTACCCTTACAAGAGTGAAGGTGCTATTGCACATGTAGGCTTTTAATGCCTGAAAGATTAGCCTTCCACCTCTGGTTGGCCTGCTATCAATATTCCTTATGTTCAAGGTGTGGGATATTGTTCTAGTTATGTTTCTAATAACCATAACCAAAAGAGTTTATTTGCATTACACACGTGAACCACAGTCCATCACAGAAGGAAGCCAAGGCAGACACTCAAGCAGTAGAGGAACCAAGGGTAATAAATGAAGCAGAGATCATGGAGTAGTGCTGTTTACTAGCTTATTTTCCCAGCTCACACTCAACTTTCTCAGACATCCCAGGGCCAAGAGATAGCACCACATTCAGTGGGCTGGGCCTTCCCACACCAGTCAGAAACGCTCTATAGACTTACCAATATGTCAATCTGATGGAAGTATTTTCTTAGTTGAGCTTCCCTCTTCCAAGATAACAATGGATTATGTCAAGCTGACAAAAAATCTAACCAGAACAGATATTTTCAACAATATGACCTTTCTGGCATACAGGAAAGAGAACTGATTGACAAGAATCTGTATTGTTTTGAGGGCTTCTTGAGCCTCCACTATCTCACTCTTGGGACTTGGAAAATATTCAGTAAATCACCATTTCAAGGAGTAGTGCCATTCAGCTATGAAAGGCAGGCTATCATATATTTTTATTTAGGATGCAAGATCACAGATTTTGATATAGATTTTTAGTCTCTATACTGGTTACTCCTCTCTACAGCCCCAGCTTTCACCTTCTCATCACTTCAGTTGTCCCTTTCTGCTTAATTCTTCCCACTTAAGTTAATTATTTTAACCGACATCCTCTTCTACTTTAATTACTTCTACGGGTACTCTATGTTAAACAAACAGAACAAAAGAATCCAAATATGAGCAAGTATGTGGTATTTGTTCTTCAGGACCTCAGTGACCTCACTCAATATAATATTTTCCAGGTATATCCACCTCCCAGGAAATGTCATAATTTTATTTTTTCTTACAGCTGAATAAAATTCCATTACATAATGTGCATCTTATTTTTATTGTCTACCATCAGTTGATGGACCCCTTAGGATGTATCTGTTTTTAACATGTAAATAGAGCAGGCATGAAAATGAATGTGCAGATATCTCTGTAATAAAGAGAGAGTCCTTTGTGTAGATGCCCAGAGATAGTATAGCTGAGATAGAAGGCAGTTTTGGTTTTAGTTATTGAAATACTTCAGACTGATTTCCAAAGTAGATTCACTAGGAACATTCTCCTTTCCTCATATTCATGCCAGTGTTTGTTGTTCTTGGTATTCTTGATGAGGCCCATTCTGACTAGAATGACATAGAAGTTTTAATTTGTGTTCTCTGGGTGGTTAGGAATCAGGACACTTTAAAAGTGCTCACTGGCCTATGTATTTCTTCTTTTGTGGTCTACTTAATTCTTTATTTTTTAACTGGTTTGTTTGCTCTTGGAGGTTTTCTCTTTGTATATGTTAGGCTCTAAATCTCTTTTTGATGTAGCTAGCAAAAAATTTACCCATTCTGTATGATGCTTTCTAATGTTACAAAATTATACTGGCACAAAAGAGGTACATAAGTCAGTCTAATAGAAGACTCACATATTAGTCCACATATCTAGAGCTACTTGATTTTTGACCAAGATGCCAAAAATGTATATTGCATAAAGGATAGCATCTTCTTTTTGTATTTTTTTATTTTTATAGAATAAAGTCTCATTTTTTTTATCCATGTATTTCCTTGTTCAAACTCCCTTCCCCATCCTGACCCCTCCCATTCATGGACAGTATCTTCTACAAATGGTTCTGGGAAACCTGGATATCAATGCACAGAAGAATGAAGCTAGACCCTCACTCTTACCTTATACAAGGCTCAACTTCAATTGAATCAAAGATCTGTACATAATATTGCTCTCACAGTATAAATTTAAAATATTGAAATACTCTTACTACAAATTATCAGAAGGCCTTAATTGATTTAATTAGGCACAGTTTGTAAAATAATTTTTATTTATAGAAATCATGATTGCTTCTGTGCCTTTTGATCATATTTTATTATGATGCTATTCCATACATCATGGACAAATATGAGTTATTATTCTATAGATTGACAGGTTTTAGTAGTCAGTATTTCAAAATGTGCTTTTAATTACAAAGCCAACTTTCTGGGACTAGCAGTAGTTATTTGGACTTAAAAGATGGATAGTATGATTAAAAGATGTTTTTCTTTGATTTAAAAGTATTTTTTTAGGGTTGCTCTTCCAGAGAACCTGAGTTTGATTCCTGGTACCCACATAACATCTCTCAAACATCTGCAACTACAATTAGGTTAAGACCACTGTGGGCATGGAGACTGCACACAGTAGAAATACGTATATGGAAGCAAAACACTCATATAAAGAAAATAATCATAAATAAATCTTCAAAAATTTATTATTGTGTGTAATGTGTGTATGCATTCATGAGTTCATGTCACAGCACATGTGTGAGGGTAAGAAAACAATGTCAGGACATTCTGCATATTTAAAACAAGTTTCTCAATAATGTTGGCCAATTTTTTGAGACAAGTGATAGTCTTAATATTTCTTTCAGTAAAATCAATGAAAATAACTTATATAGCTTGTTTTATAATATTTAAAGTGTTATTTATTGTAGTTGTATCTTTTTCCTATTTGGGTTATCATGTTTGGAAGCATGTTATTTGAATTTTAAAAGCATTTTTGGCCTTGATCTTTTCACTTACTGAATTTATTAAAACTGAGTTTTTAATATCTAACTTGAATGTCTATCATGAGTAAGCACTATATTATTCTAAGGAAGAGAGTAGACAGACTTCAAAGACATATGCAATGAAGTTCTTGTCACCAAATGTCTTTGATTTCCTTTGTTTTTGATTAAAGTCTATCTTTCACAGTACTGGTAACAACTCACAATCTGCCCACCTCTGCTTCCTGAGAGTATGGATGACAGGGAACCCATTACACTTTGCTTTTTACCTTCCCTACACATATTCATAGAATTTATTTAAAGATATTTAACTAGAAAACCAAGTGAGTAAATTTAATTTTCATTTCTTACCAATTTATATTTTGAAATCTAATATTAGTGACATAAATAGGGCTAAGATATACATTGATCTAGATTATTCGATTCAAAATTACCATAACCAGAGGCTGCTTTTTATTTATAGGTCCCTGATAGGTTTTCATGTATTTCATCTGTTTTCATGTTTCAAAAAAAACCTGTGTTTTTTTACCTTGTCATATCTATGAAAATATTCCCCTTCAGATTTTAAACTTTTGACATAATACTAAAAATATAATTGTAGATAACTTTTGGAGTACCATAAATTCTCTATTGTATTTTAGTTTC
>PVIH01024589.1:0-22438 GCA_004025045.1 Sigmodon hispidus | reverse complement strand
CACACACACACACACACACACACACACACCACACACTTGCCCCTGCAAGCTGGGAAGTTATGATTAGCTGGCTGGTAGTTTGTATCACATTTGGCCAGATGGGAGCAGCAGAGTTCTTCTGACTGTGGCCAGAGGCAACTCTGAAAGAAATAAACACAAAGCCATCCTGCAAAGCTGGACACTGTCCAGGCTCAGTTTACTAGAATGGGAACTTGACAGCAGCAGTAACCCCCTTGCCTGGGCTGGTGCTGTTCCCTAGGCAGGGCCCAAGGGTGTGTATGCAAGACTCAGGAAAATGGAGGCACAATCTGCTTTCCTGACATCTTGGGCAGCTCCAGAGGTCCTGTCTGAACCTTCTGTGGCCCTGTGGCAGTGAGGGAAACAGCTCTGATCATTGGGCAAGCATGGCTCTTTGTTTAACATGACCTGGCACCCCATGGATGCACAGAGACTGTGGGAAATGACTCACTGACCATTAGTTTCCCTCTTATCCAAAGGCCATTGTGATGGCTGGTTTTGATTGTGTCAACTTAAATAGAATCACCCGGAAAGGAATTTCACTGAATAATAGTCTAGATGAGGTTGGACTGTGGGTTTATCTGCAGTGGACAGTCCTGATTATGTTTATTGATGTAGAAAAACCTAGTTTAAAAGTGAGTGGCGGGCTGGAGAGATGGCTCAGTGGTTAGGAGCACCCTCTGCTCTTCCAGAGGACCCGGGTTCGATTCCCAGCACCCACATGGCAGCTAACAGCTGTCTGTAGTTCCGGTTCCAGGCAAACACCAAGGCAAATAAATAAATAAAGTTTAAAAAAAAAAAAGTGAGTGGCACCAGTTGAGCACACTAGCACATACCTGCAAAGGCAGTTTTAGGACAGCCAGTTCTACAAGACAGCCTGGACTACACAGAGAGACGCTGTCTCAAAAACACCAAGAAAAGGACTGGAGAGATGGCTCAGCGATTAAAAGCACTGACTGTTCTTCTGGAGGACCTGAGCTTGATTCCCAGCGTCCACATGGCAGCTAACAACTGTGTAATTCCAAGGTCTGACACCCTTACACAGTTATACATGCAGGCAAAACACCAATTCACATAAAATAAATATAAATATAAATTTAAAAAAAAACACTAAGAAAAAAGTGGTGGCACCATTCCCTGGGTTTGAATCTTGGCCTGTAGGCCCAGGGAAAAGGACACAGTGCGAGGAGCACAAGCCTCATTCTTGCTTTTGACTGGTTGTGACCAGTAGCTTCCAGTTCTTGCCTCCTTGACTTCTCTGCAGTGATGGACTGGAATTTGAGCAGAATAAACTGTCTCCCCATCTTGCTTTCGACACACAGCGACTGGAAAGGAAAAGCAAACACAGCAGCTGAGTATGTCTTTGTGCCATTCCCAGGACTGGAGCGAGAACCTGGCCCAAATAGCTCAAGCCAAGGCAGCCCTCTGTGGCACTTCAGCCACCCCAAACCTGGCATCTGGCCTACAGCACATCCCACAGGTGGGCTGGAATGTGCAGCTATTGCCCATGGGCTCAGCATCCTTTGTAGAAGTGGTCAATCTTTGGTTTGCTGAAGGGCTACAGTATAAACATGAGGACGTTGAATGTGCTCACAATGCCACCTGCACCCACTACACGCAGGTGAGTATGTTGCCTCATACTAACACAGTTCTTCATGTTGTGGTGACCCCCAACCATAACATTATTTTGTTGCTACTTCGTAGTTGTAAATTTGCTACTGTAATTGAATTGTAATGTGAATAATCTGAAATGTCACTGCTAGAGGGGGAAGTGAAGGCTTGTGACCATTTTTACAATCTTACAAAAGGTCCTCGATATCAAAAGTGTTCCTTCTGTCATTCCTTCCATCCGCTCATCATCTCCCCTCCTTTCAACACTTAGTAACCTTCAAAACTCAGTACCCCTTCCATTCCAAAAGCTTGCCTCAATTCTGATGGCTCCGCTCAGCATAGCTGCTGTTCCTCGAGGTCCAGGGAGGTAAGGAGCCATCTCTCTGCTCGGTTGAGGCCAAAGCCTCCCCAGATATCATTGCCTGTGCTGCAATTGCCCAGATTGAAGTAAAGCTAGTCTGACAGTTTCTGCGCCATTGTGTTATCTGCAGCTTGTGTGGGCCACCTCTAGCCAGCTGGGCTGTGGGAAGCATCTATGTTCCATGGACCAGGAAGCCATGGAAGCCTTTGTCTGCGCCTACTCCCCTGGGTAAGCACCTCACCATAGGCTGAGTGATAGCTGGGGTGGGAGTGGGGTGAAGGAGCAGAGTCACCCAAAATGCTTTTACCCCTTGGTTTGCATGAGAGAGAAGTGGATATAAGAAAAGAAAAAAAAAAAAAAAGAAGACATAAATGATTCTCTCCATGAAGAGCAAAAGTTGTCCATGAATGTTCCCTACTACTCTGAAGGAATATGGCTAGGATTGATAAAGATGTCATCTTTTGTTTTCCTTGCTGGTCTCCCTGACACATCCAGCCCCATGAATTCCTAACTAGACCAGATGCTAAAGAGAGTGCCCCTGGGGAAGGTGGCCAGGACCCACTCCTTCTCTGGCCAAGGCCCCTCCTCAGCTCTGTCCAAAGCTCCTGTTCCAGGCTCTCCAGCCCCTCGGATGCTTGCTCTCACAGAGGCAACTGGGATGTCAACGGGAAGACAATCGCCCCTTATAAGAAAGGCTCCTGGTGTTCACTCTGTACAGCCAGTGTCTCGGGCTGCTTCAAGGCCTGGGATCATGCAGGGGGCCTGTGTGGTGAGTATCTTGCCCTATTTGCCTCCTCCCAGAACAGCAGGTACAGGAGGGCTTAGAATTGGTGGGATCCAGCAGTCTGTGGGGTTGCCCCAGAAGCCTTGGCCTCAGCACCTAGGAAAGTGCCTGTATGACCTGCTAGAAAGAGGCCCCTTCTCAGAATTACCTACACTTCTCACCAGAGGTCCCCAGAAACCCATGTCGCATGAGCTGCCGAAATCATGGACGTCTCAACATTAGCACTTGCCACTGTCACTGTCCCCCTGGCTACACAGGGAGGTACTGCCAAGGTGAGTACTCTGCCCATTCAGGCTACCCCTAAGGGGTAAGTGTGAGGGAGATGCACCTTGGTGGGCATACAGCTGTCCTGTGCTGGGTATTGGAGCTGGATGGCTCAGATGGTCAGAGATCCAGAGTGTTCTGAGGGAGTCTCAGATGCATTAAAAGTATTGACTACTGGGTTTTCATGAACCTTGTATGTTCATTCAATTAAAAACTCACTGAGCCCCAACTTGGGAGACTGAGGCAGCAGGATGGTCATGAGCTCTAGGACAACCTAGCTGTATAGTGAACTAAGACTACAGAGTAATGCTCTGACTCAAAATAAATAAATAAAAAGAATCAGATTTGGCCCTTTAGACTATCTACTAAAACCAAGATAGAATTAGGAGACAGACGGGTCCCTCTTGTCCCACTACCCGATTTCCATGACCTTTCAAACCTCAGTCTGCTTCTTTCTACAATGAGAAAACCAAAGCAGCCAAGCATGGCAGTAGCTGGAAGCCCCCATGGGTTCCTCCTCTGGGAGGGTATGCCTGCTGTGGTTGGCTGTTAAGGTAGCATGAGGTTCAGCTGGTTAGAGGCTAAGCACTCCGTCCATCTGCTCTGTCTTGGCAGTGCGGTGCAGTGTGCAATGTGTGCATGGCCGGTTCCGGGAAGAAGAATGCTCCTGCATCTGCGATGTCGGCTATGGGGGAGCCCAGTGTGCCAGTGAGTTCCACCTCCAGTTCGCTTTCAGAACCTTCTTCAGTGCTGGATCTGACTTTACCAGCTCCTAAGAGTCTATGTACTGGCTGTCCTGGAACTCATTCTGTAGACCAGACTCACTTAGAGATTCACCTGCCTCTGCTTCCTGAATGCTGGAACTAAAGGCATGGGTCACCACTACTTGGTTTATGGATCTTTTTTTATGACATTTTATTTGTGTGCACCATAGAGCAGCTGTGGATGTCAGAGTACAATTTGTGGAGGTCAGTTCTTTCCCATCCACATGTGTCCTGGGGACTGAACTCAGAACATCAGGCTGGGCAGCAAGTGCTTTACCCACTGATCCATCTTGCCAACCCTGGATGCCCCAGCCTCCTTTTTCTCTCTCTTGAGAGATAAAAAACTTTCAAATTAACCAGCACACTACTGACTTCTACCCACTTCCAGTTTGGAGTAGTTAGCTGGAAGCTGGGATATCTTAAACTTGGTTCTGTCAGGTGGGAGAGGGTAAGGATTCTGTGGTCAGGACACCAACTCGGGTTTTCCTGTTCCTCCTGCCAGCCAAGATGCATTTTCCTTTTCACACCTGTGACCTGCAGATCGATGGAGACTGCTTCCTGGTGTCTTCTGAGGCTGACACCTATTATGGAGCCAAGATGAAATGCCAGGTGAGAGCTGATGCTTATCTTTCCAGGGTCTCAAACAGGGGCCCAATGGGGTGGCTTTGCACCAGTAGATGGTTCCTTCAGCTTCTCCCAGCCTCACTCTCTTCATTAGTATAAAGTGGGAGGCATAGATTCAAGGATCACACAAGCCAGGAGCCCACTTACCACCAAGAAACAAGGCTCCGCCCCACTCCTTTGGAAGGAGCGGTCTTGACTCAGCTCCAAACATGGAGCATGATATGCTGGGATGCCAGGTCAGGATGGCCAGAACACAGGGTTTTGTTTTGTTTTGTTTTGTTTTAAATTTTATTTATCTATTTGTCTTAGTGTTTGCCTAGAACTGGGAACCGAACTACAGACAGTTGTGAGCTGCCATGTGGGTGCTGGGAATTGAACCCTAGTTCTCTGGAAGAGCAGTCAGTGCTCTTATAACCACTGAGCCATCTCTCCAGCCCTGAACACAGGATTCTCTAAAGTCAGAAACCCAGGCTTTTGTTAGTATTTCTTGACTTGCTAATATTGACAGTTGGTCCAAATATATTCAAGATGCCATGTTATTGAGACAAAACTCCTGTGAGAGCAGGGCCATGCGTAGGCATATGAACTGCCAAATGGGCTTGTGTGTATACACTGGGGGGGGGGAGTATACAGTATTCAGCAGGAGAGGAAGAGGATTTTCATTCCCAGAGGCAGGACATTGTTGAGGGTGGAGGTAAAGACACACACATTTGGGATCCTGGCCGTGGTTGCACAACAGAATGGGTAGAAAGTTCTGAGCTTGAACTCTACAGTCTGTCTGTCCCATATGACCCAGAGTGGGGTTACAGGGAAAAGGTGGGGTACTAGCCCAGATCAAGAGCCAGAAAGTGCAAGACATCCTTGCCTTCTACTTGGGCCGCCTGGAGACCACCAACGAGGTGACTGACAGTGACTTTGAGACCAGGAATTTCTGGATTGGTGAGTGCTTGGCAGCTGAAGGATATGTATGGTAAATGGGAGGGCGTAAAGTCCCACAAGGCTCTGGGAAACATGGACTATGGCAACCCCCACTACCGTTAGCAGATAAAAAGGGTATGGAAAGGGTTTGGAGCATGGAATGGGTCAGTAGTCAGAATGTTCACCTTCCCTGGGCTTCAGGGAAGGAAGAACCATAGGGTGGAGAAAGTTCTGGAAAGAGATGTTTAACATCTGGGAGCTTGAAAGGTACTAGGCAGCAGGTTTCTGGACTCTCAGATGGTGGGCAACCTTGGGTACCCTGGCCCAGGACTCACCTACAAGGCAACTAAGGATTCCTTCCGCTGGACTACTGGAGAACACCAGTCCTTCACCAGTTTTGCCTTTGGTCAGCCTGACAACCAGGGGTGAGTCTGGGATGTTTACCCTTCCCTGGGCCCACTTCCCACTTGGGCCTGTCTGGTCAAGCTTCAGATGCCACTAAAGAAACTTCACCCAGCCTATAAAGGTCTAATTTTATTCCCTTGCTTAAACACTTTTTATTCTGGACCCACAGGTTTGGGAACTGTGTGGAAATGCAGGCATCTGCTGCCTTCAACTGGAATGACCAACGCTGTAAAACTCGAAACCGTTACATCTGTCAGTTCGGTGAGACCATGCTCTCAGCTTCCGTCCTTTATTACCTGTTTCCTGATGTGCTAACAGTCTGCTCTATGTTGCTTGGACATCCAACTCATAGGTACAGAGTGTATCTGGATGCACGAAGTCATAGAGAGTTTCCTGCTCAGGGCCTTGTATTTACAGCTGTCTGAGGCTGAGAGGATGATGATGGCTCAGTATGGTATAGCATGCCCAGGACTGGACTCACATCTTGCTCTGGAGTTCTCCAGGGTCTCTCTTCTCCTATCATGAAAGTTATCACCTAGGGTTCTGTCTGATTTCTTACTGTGACCTAATTGCCTACAACCCTATAAGCAGGGGTGTGGTGTGGGCCGAAGTGAAACCTGGACCAACATAAGCTTCCAGCATCCACCTATTTGGAGTTCCCTAGGAGAACACAGCCATGGCTACTTCTAGATAAGTACAGCAGAGTCCCCTGTTGTAAGGAGGACTCACTCTGTTATGCTTCCTTTCCAGCTCAGAAGCACATTTCCCTGTGGCAGCCAGGGCCCTGAGGGGCCTGGTCAGACAGCTCTCCTGCCAGCCTCTGAGTGCACAAGTCAAAGAAGGCTCAGAACTTGCACAATGCTGGATGTTGGATAAGGGTAGCACTGAAGCCCATGAGAAATGAATAGGAATCCTAAAGGAACCTAGCATGGGAAGAGAAGAGCCAGGGACCCTCAGCCTTCTTTTGAGTAGAAAGATGGGCTTCCATGGACCCTTAAAGCAAAAACCAGAGCCAATGACATGAAGCTGTTCTGCTCCATCTGGACCAAACTCCCTTAGCAGCTGGAGTTTTCGAGACTTTACAAAGGATTAAATGACATTATGAATTAGCTGGCTTTTGGTCAATTTTTTTCTGTGTGTTATTTTGGTTTGTTTTTGTATTGTTGTTGTTTTTTTTTTTTTCTGACTAATTTCAGGCTGGCCTCAAATTCACTGTGTAGCCCAGGCTGGTCCCAACTCTTGGCAAGTCTCCTTCCTTCCTTCCTTCCTTTCCAGGGCACTGGGACTTGAGGCTTGTGCTATCATGCCTAGCCAACCGCTGACCTTGCAGGGGAATTAAGACGGTGGAGAAGATGTTCCTGGGAAGTCCAGAAGGGGCTGGTGCTTCTCTGTCAGTTTCTTATTAGTCCTTTCAGCTCATCCTTATGACCTAAGCCATACTCTGGGCCTTTTCAGGCTCCCCGGTAACTTAAAGACCCGATTCTTTGTCTCAAGGACCTCCTCCTCCTCCTTCCTCTTCCTCCTCCTTCCTCCTCTTCCTTCTTCTCCTCCTCCTTCCTCCTCCTCCTCTTCTTTCTCTTTTCTTTTTCCCACCAGCTCCCAGCACTGTGCCCCACGCAGCAGGGTAAAGAACAAATCCCCTGAAAATCTGGGAAATGGTGCATGTTGTCTCCACCTGTACTATCACACAACACTTTTTCATCACATATCATCTTACAGTTGAAGAAATGCCGGCTGAGTAACTTGCCCAAAGTAACACAGCTAAGAAACAAACCTAGTCAATTTGTGTATCATTTAAAACTTCTATTTTCCTTCAGTGATTTAACCTGACTAATGAAACCAGGAAGGCACACAGGAAGGCACAGTGTGGACACTTGAGGAATCTTATGTGGAATTTCATCCGGGGATTTTATTGGTTCTCAATGTGGCAAACTCTTCTCGACCAGGACGTGTGTTTTCCCTAGTCTATAAATGTCCATTTTGCTGCTATGTCTGCCAGAACAATGCCTGAATGAAGCCTTGCCCATTGCTTCCGATGCTTGCTCGGAGGCTGAAGGACCCTACTTTCCTGCCTTACCACCCCCTCCCCTGGTTACAGTCCTATTGAGGAGACAAGAATGTTAAGTGACCTAAAAGTGTCCAGGGATTCAGGTACCTAGACAATATCCAGGTGGGAACGCTGTCTGCCTACTCGCACCTGCTGGGGACAAGGCCACGACCTCGGCCCCCACCTCCTCCTCCGTGAAGTAGTACCGCTCACCTCCCGGTAATCCAATCCCTCCCACTGTGCCCAATTTTGTCACCCAGCCTAAACTCTTCCGCTGTGCATTGGTGGGGAGCGGCATGTTGCAGGGTGGATCCTCCGTAAGCAGGAGTGTTGGAGACGGTATCCTGTCCATAGAGAACGGAATAAGGGGAACTTCGGACTCCAGACCCTCCCACTCCAAACTCTATAAACTGGGCTCGGAGAGGTGGCAGATGTCTAGTGGAGGCATAGACACCGCTAGGGTCTCATCAAGGGTAGAGACACATATCCACACAGTCACCAATCCTAGGGGAAAATACAGGTCAATCAATAAGCATGCACTGTCCAATAAATCAGAAAGCTTTTTCACTTCATAGTAGATTTTTGTATCTAAATTCTGAAAAACTTACAGGACCTGGTTTACGAGATGCCTGTTTCTGTGGAATTTCATCTGGGAACTTTTACTTTTCCCTGATGTGGCAAGCTCTTCTAGGCCAGGGTGTCTGTTTTCCTCAGACTATAAAAATTCATTATGCTGCCACGTATAGAGGCTCACCCCTGTAATTCCAGCACTCAGAAAGCTGAGGCTGGAGGAACTCAATTATCTCAAGACCAACCTGGGGATGCATAGTAAATTCAAGGCCAATGAGGGTTATGGAGTAAGACTGTCTTGAAAATAAATAAATAAATAAATAAATAAATAAATAAATGAGGGCAGCAAGATAACTCAAATCTGGTGAGCAGAGTTCAATACCTAGGACTGGCATGGTGGGAGGAGAGAACAGAATCCTGTAAATTGTCTTCTGACTGCCACATGTACACATACATTGCTTATTTTTATTTTTATGTGCATTGGTGTTTTGCCTGTGTTTACGAATGTTCGAGAGTGTCAAATCCCTTTGAGCTGGTTTACAGACAGTTGTGAGCTGTCATATGGGTTCTGAGAATTGAACCCTGTTCGTTCCTCAGGTAGAGTAGCTGGTGCTCTGTTTTAGACAAATGCAATTGAGAATTTTTTTCTCAATTGGTGAAATGCACCAGAGAATTTGCTCTCAGAGCAATTCTCTCCAGCCCCAATTTAAATAAATATAAACAGCCACAATACTTTCTATCTGCATTAGGAGAACTGATAAGCAATTGGAACTGAGTCTAGTTTTTTTAAAGTTCTGTTTATAACCTGGGTTTAGAATCATAGATCTGCGATCTCAGTGTTCAGGAATCTAAGGCAAGAAGATTTTGCATTCTGACCAGAAGTCTGGGGGAGGCCGTGTTTGTTCCTCCAGAGAAAAGAGAAAAACAACACCAGTTAAGTGTGGCCCAAACTCAGAGTAACCTGTTCTTGTCCAAGGGCAGAAAAAGAATGTTGAACAAACTAGCGTCTTGGGAGAAAAATTTGTTTTCCTCAAAAGCAAACAGCTAGCTCTCCCTTACTGGTTGTGTGAACACAGACCCTAGTGCAAGTTGCAGTACAACAGGGCACTTACAGTTCTGCAGCGTGGCAAGGTTCCTCGGCCTCTGCCCGCAGTCCTGAGAGTCTGGCTGCCCACCTGTGACAGTCACTGTTTTCATCACAGACCTAAATCAAACACTCCATTTTAAGGATTAAGGTTGAATTTTGATCTGCCCATTTGTCTGTCCCGTGAAGGCCCAGCATTGACATCTGGGTGTAGAAGGGCAGGGATCAACCTTCCAGCCTCAACTCAAAGGCACAAGAGAATTACAAGAGAGAAATATGAATAACTAAATATTTCTAGTTTTCAATTTGTATTTTTTGAATTTTGAATATAAAGTATGGACTTTAGTATCATATATGTTTGTGTTGTGTTCCATGGGTTTACCATAGCTCAGTAAAGATCCAATTTGATTATCAAAAAAAGATGTAGATGGCAGCCTATGCTGGAGAGGTTGCAGAGCAAGGAACACTTCTACATTGTTGGTGGGAGTGTAAGCTGGTTCAGCCACTCTGGAATGTAATATGGTGATTTCTCAGGACACTGGGAATCAATCTCCTCAAAGACCCAGCAATACCACTACTGGGCATATATCCTAAAGTTTCACATTCACACTACAAATGCATTAGCTTAACTATGTTCATAGCAGCATTATTCATAATAGCAAGTACATGGAAACAAACTAGATGCCCCTCAACTGAAGAATGGATTAATAAACTGTGGTATAGCTACACAATGGAGTACTACTCAGCAGTAAGAAAAAAATGATATCCTAAAATTTGCAGGCAAATGTATGGATTAGGAGAATTTCCTCCTCAGGGAGGTATTACAAACCCAGAATGATAAGCAGGGGATGTACTTACTCACTAGTGGACTTTCAAAAAAAAAGCAAGATATTACTAAGCTGCAAACCACAACCACTGAACAGCTTGGGATCTAAACACCTTGTACCAACATCTTCGAGGCCATTCCTTCCAGAAGAACATTTGACCCAGTCTTAATGTTGGGGTGAGGAATGTGGATCTGCCAAGAGTGAATACTGTACTAGGCCATATTGGATCATTGGGTCCTTTGGACCTCCTGCCCTTGCTGGGGAGGAGAAGGGGAGATGTGGAGAAGAGAGTGTGACTGGAGGGGGACAGAGGGAGAAGGGACCTTGAACAAGGGTATACATGGATAGAAAATGTGACTTTATTCACAACAATAAAAAAGAAACAAAAAACAACAACAAAATAAACTGTAGTTCATCTACACAATTGAGTACTATTCTGCAGTAAGAAAAAATGATATACTAAAATTCATAGGGAAATGGATGGATTTGGAGAATATCCTCCTGAGCAATGTCTCACAAACCTAGAATGATAATATGGGATGTACTCATTCATTAGTGGACTTTAAGCAGTAACATTGTTTTTTCCTTGAAAGATGATGGGTGAATAAAGTGATTTAAAATACACACAAACAAAAGTAAAAAATGAATAACATATTTTAATTTGCATAATGGTGTGCATGAACATGTATGAAGGAATAGGTGTGGATGGCATGTGTATATGCGGCAGTCAAGGGAGAATACTACCTTCTACCTTGTTTGAGGCAGGATCTCTCATGTTATATGTTTAGGTAGTTTGTAACCCAGCTTGGCTGGCCTCTGTTTCCTGGAGACAAACTTATCCTACTTCTTGTTGAGCCATTGGAATAGTTTTGAGATTATAGATGTGCTACTGGGTCAGGTACTTATATAAATTCAAGGAAATACAATCTCAAACTCTCATACTTTTGTAGCAAGCACCTACTGAGTCATCTCCCATGCACAAAATTCTCTTTCTTTATAAAGTATTTATTCATTTGTATGTGGAGAAAAGGTGTGTGTGTGTGTGTGTGTGTGTGTGTGTGTGTGTGTGTGTGTTCCAAAGTGTGTACATGAGGGTTAAAAACTTTCAGGTGTTGGTCCTTTCCTTCAATGTAGATCCCCCAAATCCAACTCAGGTCATCAAGCTTTGCAGTCATTGACTCTGGCCACTGAAGTATCCTCTCTATCCCATGCACATTCATCCACATCACCAAAATTAAGTCCTTATAACTTGAGTTTGCCAGTTAAGTGGCTATTTCTTTTTATTATTATTATTTTATTTTATTTTTTAATTAAAAGTTTAATTTTACAAACTAATCACTGTTCCCATTTTCTTCCCTCTTCTCAGTCACCTCTCAGCTTCCCCCGACCTCATCCCCATACATTCTTCAGAGAGGGCAGAGAGTCCCATGGAAGTCAATGTAGTCTGGCATATTAAGTTGAGGCAGAACCAAGCCCCTCCCCTCAGCATCAAGACTGAGCAGGTATCTCTGTAGGGTATGTGCTCCAAAATGCCAGTTCATGCATTAGGGATAAATTCTGGACAGTATGATGGCTGGCTTCCAGTGGGCCACTAAGGAGGGTGATCTCTGTGAGGAGAACATGCGTGGGGTACACTTTGATGTTCACGATGTGACCCTGCATGCTGATGCTATACACCAAGGTGGTGGCCAGATCATCCCCACAGCTGGTCACTGACTCTATGCCAGTGTGTTGACTGCACAACCCTGCCTATTGGAGCCTATCTATTTGGTGGAGATCCAGTGTCCTGAACAAGTAGTGGGTGGCATCTCCTGTGTCCTGAACAGGAAGCAAAGTCACGCGTTTGAGAAGTCTCAGGTGGCTGGGACCCCCGTGTTTGTGGTTAAGACCTACCTGCCTGTCAAGGAGTCCTTTGGTCTCACAGCTGACCTGCGCTCCAACGCTGGCAGTCAGGCCTTCCCGCAGTGTGTGTGTGACCACTGGCACATCCTTCCTGGACACCCCTTCGACAACAGCAGCCGGCCCAGCCAAGTTGTGGCCAAGACCCACAAGAGCAAAGGCCTAAAGGAGGGCATCCCAGCACTGGACAACTTCCTAGACAAACTGTAGGCAGCTGGGTACTGCCACACACTGCATGGTGCCTGTCCATCAGAAGACACTTTGATACTGCCCCCATAGTGCCTGCTCTGGAGGTTGCCAGGGTCGCCCTGCATCACTCAGCACTAACACAATGCTGATTCTATTTATTTCAGAATTTTGAGGCAGTGGAATTGCCCTCTCAAGGCTGGACTGGTAGGCCATGGAGTGAGTGGAACACAGCTCTATCATTTTCAGAGGGAAATGCTCAGATGTCAAAAGTCTAAATAAATGCATTCAGAGGTTAAAAAAAAAAAGAAAGAAATTGAAGAGCATATCAGAAAATGGAAAGCTCTCCCATGTTCCTGGATAGGTAAGATCAACATAGTAAAAATGGCAATTCTACCAGTTTAATTCTACCATGGGATCCCCTTCCCATGGGGAGGGATGGAGAGATGTGGAGAAGAAAGAATGACCTGATGTTGTGGGAGGGGGAAGGGAACTTGATTACTAATATAAAGGAATAGAAAATGTGACTTCATTATTCATAAAAAAAGCCAAGCATGTCCAAGCTGCAAACTATAACCCCTGAACAGCTTGAGACCTTAGACACTTATGACACCTTGAATTCCTCTCCCTCTAGAGGAACACCTGACTCAGTTTCGATGTTGGGATCAGGAAAGTGGATCTGCCATGAGTGGATGCTGAACTGAGCAATATTGGGACTTTGGGACCTCCTACCCATACTGGGAAGGAGATGGGGACATGCAGAAAAGAGAGATTGACTGGAGGGGGTGGGAGGGAGTAGGAACCTTGAAAAGGATATACACAGTAAATGTGACTTTATTCATAATAATAAAATAAGAAAACATTAGGAGGGTTCTAGCTGTTGACTAAAATAAAGACCACACAGAATTCATCCCAGTTCCTCCTGCTTTAGGAAGGATTTTTCCTATCACCACATGCATGGAGTAAGGAATCCATGTTCTGGAGGAATTGAAGTCAAAATGCATATGTTCAGAGATACCAGACTCCTTCAGACACATCCAATGTGATTAGTCTCTAAAGTCGTTCTCACTTTTTCTTTAAAGATTATCCATTTTCTGCCTATGGGGCATTAGCAGCATATTTACTGCCAGATATAATAATTATTTGAATTTCAATATTTCAGATACAGTGAAATTTTTATTTAGCTACTGGGTTTCTAGCTGGTCTGCTGTTACTCATAAAATCAAATACTGTTATTTCATCCTATGTCAGTCATCCTTAGCTGTAAGGAGGGCACTGAGAGTATCATGACCATGAGGTCTACAGCTGATTCACCTGCTCCAATAGGCTATTGCCATTCCTTCCTTTCAATCTATAATGGGGACATTTGATCAAGAATATTATCAGATGCTATAAACACTGTGATGACTTTTTTGTGCTGTCAGTATGACTACATCTGAGATTAACTGAAATCCCACAGTAGAAGGCATACATGTGAGTTATTTCTACTTAATTTGAAGTACAAAGAACTGCTTTAATCTTGACTTTTGAGAAAGGCAGTCACACTTTTATTATATCTATTATCTAGATTGAAACTGAATTAGTCTTTCTGCTGGAAACATATACAAAGACATGGATGAATAAAGCTTATACTTCTTCTGTTTGCACTTGCCCTGTTAGCACATCCATTCCCTGACTGGCAGTAGAGCGTTCTTCTTTAAGATTCTACCTTATACAGCAGGCTGCTGAGCCATTAAGTGTAGTGGACGAGCAACTACTGGGAACTTGGACTTTTCATTCATTGCCAGTCTTGGTTGGATTAGCTATAGCTCATGCTACACACCATTCTAAAAAATTTCCTTTTTATATATGAAGAGATTGATTCATTTTAATATCCATCTGTTACTCTAGAGAGCCCTGACTAATAACATCAGGCATGTAGAGAGAATGTTCTAGAGCAGTCTGTTTCTCATAAAAGTTTTAGCTCACTTAAAAATTCCCAATGGCCACCATCCCTTAATCTTAGCATTTCCAGTTGCTTATTCATTTTGGAAGACTCAACCCTCATCTTCCATATCATCCTGTTACAATTTCTCGATGTGCTCTATTTCCTCTATTATTAGGTATGGATTTTAAAGAGAGGAAGAACCACGCATAGTGACTGCTTACAGAGTGAGATTTCAACTACTCATGTGTAAATCAGTGAAAATATTCTCATGACGCAGACAGAAATCTCTAGCTTTCAGAGCATGGGGTATTGAATGGCTATCCATGAATCACCAGAGAGACTGCTAGGAAAGAGACTTCATATTCTGGACAGTTCAAGGAAGATTTATGGGCCAGGAAGCAAAGAGTGATCTCCCATGACATCATCATTTTCTTCTCTGGAAATTCTATTGTATCCTGGAGAGCAGAGAACTTGGAATTCTTCTGATGTCACTAGTGTTTTAGCAACCACAAGTGCCCTTAGGACCTTTATTCAGTTCCTATAAGGTTCACTGTTAGACATGTTGTCTCGACTGAGAACCCTATTCCAGAGAGGAAATGGACAGCATAGAGATACTGAAGTGAAGAAGGAAGCTGGCCATCGGTCTTACTGGAAAACATGGACAAATAATTGCTCTTGGGGAAGATGCTGTGAGTTCAGGGAAAAGATTGGGGAGCATTCTCCAAATTATGGCTTTGAGCCTTCCAAGGCTAGGGCTCAGGAAATGGGAGCTTCTGGGAAGTAATAGGCCCATCTTGCTCCTGTTTGTTTCTAAAGAGCTCATTCTGATCCAGGATTTTTGGTGGTTAGTCTGGTAGAGCCAGGAATTACCAAGGCTGTAGCCTTTGTACTGTGGACACTCTTCTTTCAGTCTGGGTGGGGAATTATAAAGAATTAATGAGATTTACATAGTATCAATACTCTTTGCCCTAGCTAATGGTTTTAATTTGTGTGCCAGTAAGAATAGAGTAAGGAGAGTGCCCTGGCAATGTATGAGATTCTCTTTACATCACAGCCACTAGCAGAACTGAGGCAACCAGAGCTATAATCTTTCCGTGAACAATAAGATTTTAGACTTTCCAGACTTGAGTGATAGACAAATCTCTAAGTCAGCCAGAGAACTTTTAGAGGGAGTGGACCTCAGCAGAACCTGGCCCTTCCTGCCAGCTCTAAGTGTACTGTGAAGTCAGTGAGGATGGCTTTGTGAATCTGCTGACTATATTCTGTCTTTGAATAGCTTTTCCATTAACATGAGTATCTGAAGCATTAGCCAAGTGATTTGTGCATCCCTATGCTACCTGAAGGATTGTGACTGTTGCAAAAATCTGTTAGCCTCTGGAAGCACATAGTTGAATGCTCTGAAATCAAGGCTCATTCTGTGTATCTGTGAATAATCCGTAGAAGTCTGTCCCTCAGTAGCTTAGAGTCTATTCGCTCCAGAGGAACATTTGACTCTGTCTTGATGATTTGGTGAGGAAAACAAATCTGCCTTGTGTGGATGTGGAACTGAGCCACCTTGGGACCTTGGGATTTCCTGCCCTTGCTGTGGAGGAGATAAGGAAATGGGGAGAAGAGAGAGTGACTGGGAGATGTGTGAGTGTGAAGGGAGTTTGAACAATGGGATACATGAATAAAAATGAGACTTTATTCAGGGGCTGGAGAGATGGCTCAGTGGATAAGAGCACCGTCTGCTCTTCCAGAGGACCCGGCTTCGATTCCCAGCACCCACATGGCAGCTAACAACTGTCTGTAGTTCCAGTTCCAGGCAAACACCAAGGCAAATAAATAAATAAAAGTGTTTTAAAAAACAATGAGACTTTATTCATAATGAAAAAAGAAGTCTGTTCGCTGGGTCACCTTGTGGAAAGAGACAAAGGAATCAGGTAACTTCGGAGACACACAACTACCTAAAAAGAAAGGCAAAAAGTAACATATGCACTGGTAGTCTCAAGTTTGGGCTCTCAGAACCTGCTAGAGCATAGTCTCATCTGTGTGTGACTTCCTGAGTATAATTCTGTGTGTCATGTTTGACTGACATGAGATAGTGTGCCAGGCAGCTGCTGTCCTTTTACTTGTAGACTTGTGTGTTCCTTCGATAGCTAACCTTGTCCAACATGTTTGTCAGTTTTGTTGCATCTTAATGAACAATTTATTACACTCACTCGTTTGTTTTCTTGACCTCTCAAGAGCACATCTGAAGCCATGTTCAAGACTTCTGAAGGATTTAAGTTCAGATGTAACATAGTGGAATCTCTTAATTTCAGGGCTGTAATCATATGCAAAAGTGTAAAGTGGAGCTGTGAGAATTGTCTAGGTCAAAGGACCTCAATTATCTCTCATTTTGTCCTTTTCCCTGATGTTCTCATGCTCTACATCATAGTGTAAGTTAAGTGGCTTTATCCACTTTCCTGAGAACATGGTCATTGTCATAGGTATCTCCAGATGAAGACATTTTGCTTTTTTACAGGCAATGCACACTTTAGCACACCATAGCTGTGCCACACTTAAAAGTCTCTCCATGACAATGACTAATCCAATGTTTTGAAAATGACTTTCCATACCTGTGTGGCCTCTCACTAGCTACTCATCATTCCTCTAATACAATTGTGGAAAAGACCATCACATTTCATGGGAGTTTTTTTCTCTTGTGCCTGAGGGTTCAGCTGTAGAGCTCAAGTTCTTAGTGTTTTGAGCCTTACCTTCACCCCTTTATAGATTATTCAGATATGGGACCCTTACTCAATGGCCAGCATTTACTCTTCCTTCTTGGGATTCAGCATGGTCTCAACTGAACAAATGTCATTCAAATATACAAGTTCACTGTTATCCCCTACAGGGACTGCTGAGGACACAAAATCCCAAGTCTCCATCTACCCTGAGCAGGAGCAGCAGATGGCAAATATGGAGAAACTAACGATTGAATTACAGAGCATGATAAATAAGAGAACTGATCTGTACAACATTGTGGCCAGTTATTCCAACTTGGATATGAAAAACAGGTAATCACGGGCAGTTCTCTGCTCATCATTTTGACGTCACATTGTCAAGCCAAGCTTTCCTAAAGAATAGGAGGCTGACCCCTATGGTTTCCTATTCTTGTCTAGAAATCCAATGTGCTATCCATTGCACAACAGTGCCAGGTGGTGTCCTATTCTTAAACTTATGTTTCTGAGTAAATTGTAGAATAAAATTTTGAACCTGGGTAGGTGTGAGATGGTAACACAGGGTGGTATTCTATATCTGCCAAATGGAAAGTAGAACCTGTGGCTTAAATCACATCCAGGGAACAGGAACAACAGTGTGTGAGATCTTAGAATGCATTTCAAGAAGTCCTGGCATGTGCTGACTTTGAAACATGCAAGTTTTTGTGAGTTTGTGGTGAATATTTGTACTTGGCCAGTAAATGATTGTGTAATGGAAACTTCTGGAGTTCCCTGGTTCCATTCATCCATCCCATAATGTTGTTGGAAGACCTGGAGCTCATCATTTCTCTGCTCTGATCTGCTTTATAGTCTGAGACAGTGACACCTCCCTACTTTACATGAGCATACCGATTATATGTGCACTCTATGTGTGTGTGTGTGTGTGTGTGTGTGTGTGTGTGTGTGTGTAAGGGAAGTAGAGTACATGTAGATGTGTGTATACTCATGGCTGTCTAGGGATTGTGAGAGTGCCTGAGTTTTTTCCGTTTTTATATTTTTAATGGAGGGCATAGCCTGACCCTGGAAATCTTCCCTGGAAATACAAATTGTGTACTCGGGTCCACTGTGTAGTAACATGTACATAGGAATGAGATTCCTTGTTCCAAATACAGGAGAAGAGTCATAGTCAGTTTTCAGATGCAGATTTGGGGCACAAACACCTGGAAATTTCTTAGTGAGTTCATCTACAGCTCCAAACCCACTGAGGATGCACATGCAGGGCTTCAAAACTCCCTGTGGACTCCACGCCTCCTGTGGCCTAGGGAGGATAGAAAGCTTAATAAGCACCAGGAGGTCCCAGTATATATGTGTCAGACTGTGTCATCCACTGGGCTGTGACAGTCAAAGTACAGTCTGATTTCATGGGTTTTTTTTTAATTCTGTGTTCATTGGTTTTTTCATCCAGCCTACACAGGCTGACATCTCTTCAGAGGAAAAATAGGAAGCATAAGCTGGTCTTTACAAACCTTCAGAAATTCTCCATGGAGATAAGTGATGCCTTGAAGGAGTACAAGCAGCTGACTGAGGAGAAGTTATGCTACAGGTAAGTGTGTGATTTAGTTCAGGATGGACTCATTCGACCCTGTTTGTCCTTGACCCATATTGAAAGTTGTGGTTTTAGCCTGTCTGTTCCTTAGGAAGCATCCTGCTTGTGACCTTTGGCTTTGTGTTTTGAGCTCAGTCTTGCTAAGTGATAATAGACACTGAATCCCTCCAAGCAATACCCCTCTAGCCTTAGAAAAGACTAGATGAAAGAATAGTTTTATTGTAAAGGACAGTCAGCCAGACAACTTCATCTGGGGCTCTGGTGGGTCTTCACAGAACTGTTTTTTATGGAACCCATGGACAGATTTTACTATATTTGAGACCTCTGCCACCCTTCATAGGGTACTTTATTTTCTCTACTTGATGATGCTTTCTGAGTGCCATAAACAATGAAGCATAGGTAGGGGTTTATTCATGTCTTCAGGGACACAGTATTGTCTTTGGTGCCAGTGTTTCAAAGGTTGTTTGAAACCTTATGGTGTGTGATTTCTCTGGATTTTCCTACATCTGCTTAACACAGGCTAGGCTACTGTGAGCTCCTTTCTTGGGTTGTCTCAGAGTATTGGAATTTTCAGGTGTGGTGGTATTAGGCAATAGGGATGTCAAAGTGAGTCAGCATGGTGAATCACCATTGTTAAAATGCAATTTGTTATTTCAGCAGCCAGGATCTACTGAATTTGACTGAATTTAAAAACAATGTATATGAATTGAGAAGTGAGAACCGAAAACTTTGGGATAATAAGATTGCCCTGCAAGACTCCTGTGAGGAGGTGAAGAAGCTAATTAAGGAAGTCTGTGAGATGATCTGTGCTGAGCAGCATCAGTTAGGTGAAAGGCAACTATAAACATACACAGGCACACATCCATCCAGATTCCTACCAACATACTATTTAATTGTTTATTTTTGTGATCACTCACAATTCTCTCTGGAAAGACACCTTCTTGCAAAAACCTTAATGATTGCCAAGCAAAACCTCATGATCTGTTAAAAGCTGCACTCCGGTGAGGGGGATGTGTCAGTCACATGTCACACACTGTCAAGTCTTTATGATTGTAGGATTGCTCTACAGTGGGACACTTAGTAAATGCCACAGTTCTTTCACCGATGAGGTCTTTGACCTGTGGCTTATTTTCTTTGCTGTGTTCATGTGAAATCACAGAAGATAATTAGAGAGAATTAGAGTCCAGTGCCAATGCCAAGTTGTCTTCTTGCTGTGGGTGGCTCATGTGGTCTTCTCTTTCTTCCTGCATTGCAGTGTGTTCTCTTCCCTTTCACACCTTTTGGTTCATATACAGAAGCCTGAGTATCAGCCCTGTCATCCTTAATCTCTGTTTGTTGTTCTATACAGCACTGTCATACTTGAATTTTAAGTCTGGAGCTGACTGGATGATCATAGGTGTCAGAGGACTTTAACAGGCTCAGGGTTGAGGTAACAGATCTGAAGTGTCATAAGAGCATTTTCTTTATTACCTCGAAGTAGCATGACCAAGTAAGATGTTCTCCAAGGCATTTTTAGACAATAAGAAATGAGCAGAAGTGTTATGGGTCTCAGTCAAAAACACCTGATATGTATGTTCTAAATTTAACTTTTTATTGATCATGATGACTCCTATCTTTTCTGTTTAACATGATTCCTGTGTACTGTGTGTGCTGTTTTCATGCATGTATAGATGTTTACATTGGTGGTCATGCTTGCAGGCTACAAAATGAAATCTGGTATTGTCCTCTGCTGCTCACTCTCTTATTCTCTTGAGCCCACTTATTTGGTTGACCCTAAAGTTCTTCTTCAGGTAATCTGGCCAGGCAGCTCTCTTGGAATCTCCTGGCCTCCAAGTGGACCATTTGTCTTACTTCGTCTCATTTAATTGTTACAAGCTTTAAGTTTTTCAGGAAGTAAATGACATAGCAGGTTTTTCCCTTTATTTATACACTTTTATTTTGGTACTAATGTCTTTTCTAATAACAAGATCAAAGAATACAACTCTTTAAAAAAAGAAAAGTTGGACTTTCTTTTCACTGCACAGAGTTCACAGCACAAATATATCTGGTTGGTGTTATTGACTTCACAACAGAAAATTCTTTAGAATTGCTCATTGCTGATTGTGTGTTGCTGACTATATCATGTCCATAGGTGTGTGTCTCATAATATATTACCTCTCATAGACACAGAGTGCTACATTCCTGAAAAGCAAAGATTACACTACCTGCCTTTTTCTTATTGACATTGCAGCTGAATTCATCTTATATACTGTTATCTAATAAAAACTTCCTGGGACATGACCGGGGACATGACTCTTAGGCTGTCGAAGTCTTCTGTGGAACAACCAGGGATGTTTTCGTAAAGAGACTAATATGAGTTAAGTTGGAACCTATGGGATCAGTGAGTCTCAGGATAAAGTTCGTAGAAGTAAAAGGAAGTGCAGGCTAGTGTACCAGAGCATGACTGAGTCTAAGATCTTGTAGAGAGCAAAGAGATTTGACTACTTCCTCCTGAAGCAGAAGAGGTTCTGAAAGGCAGCAGTCTACTCTTCTCCTTGGCCATTCTTGATTCAGAAGTCTCTCCCTTGCTCTCTCTCTCACTCTCTATTTCTTTCTCTCTCTCTCTGGCTCTCTCTCTCTCTCTCTCTGTGTATGTGTGTGTGTGTGTGTGTGTGTGTGCAGGCACGTGCCTGCATGTGCAGTTAAGATCATTTTTTACTTTTGTCTATGTGATATATGTTTTTGGAATGTATCTCTGTCTCTCTTTTTCTCTTTCTGTATGCTGATTATTGCTTGCAAAGTTGTGTTCCTAGATGTGTATGCATATGTATGTCTCTGTGTGGGAATGCTGGCTATTTCTTTCACAGTACTATACTTTTTATGTTTATATGTTCCCATATGTGAGTGTGTTTTTGTGTCCATGTTTACTGTATGTGTAGGAGAACATCCTTGTGAGTGTGTTTGTGAGTATGGGTGTTTATATCTGCAAGTGGGTGTTTGTGTGTTTATGTATATACAAACTCTGTGTGAGTATATTTCTCCAATTTGTATGTTCACTTACTCATGAAACATCTTTAAAGATGGAGATGGACTATATTGTGAAAGTATTTTGCCCATTCATTTTGAATAATTCAAATATATTATGTAGCTGTCCATCTTTCTGCATGTGGACATAGCTCCATAAAACGGAGGACAGAAAATATGCTATGTCTAAAAGGATTTTAGGTATCTGTAGAGCCAAAATTCTTATCTCTAAGAAATATTCTTTTAAAAAAGCTAACTAACAAACAAACAAATGCGAACATGAAGATGAAAATGTAGGCACTGTGACAAATCTAGGTATCTAAGAAGCAGGATTGGCTTGTGTCCCAAGAGTGCGTCCCTCCTTGTCTTGGTTGAATGGTGACTGCACACTCAGTGGTCAGTTGATTCACTGTGTTTTCTCAGTACCTTGTTTTTTCCTCATCGGCATTGCCTGCTACAAATTTCTTTCCACATTTGCCTAAAGTTGGCTCAGTTATCCTTGTCTTTGGAGTTTGGCCTGTATTCCCTATCCTTGAAATACTGGCTGTCAGTGTGCTTCTAGGTTCATGTAAGTCCTGCAGAAGTCTCAAAGCCATCCTGTGGTGTGTATCAGTGATTGCTCTCCATTTAGGTTCATAATACTCTAAAGAATTCTGTATATGCAGTGTTTTTAGCATTAATTAACTGCTTACCTTCAATGTTATTTATTCTGAGTGTAAATCAGCCTCCTGGAGGATTGAGAGAAGAGCTATAAAATGGTATAGTGCAGGGACAAGGCACACACACACACAGTTTTCAGAAATCTAAACTGAAAATCCTGGGGCAACTCAATGATTTTAGACTATGAAATGAGTTTCCA
>PVIH01024588.1:0-22438 GCA_004025045.1 Sigmodon hispidus | reverse complement strand
ACACACACACACACACACACACACACACACACACACACCTAAAACTAAATCTTTATAAAATTTAAGGTGTCTATAGTACCACTTGTCAATCTAGTGCAAATTCTACTGATGATTTCAAAGAATTGCAGTTTTGATAACACACAAAGCAGGTTTCTGACCTGTTGTCTGTTAGCTGTAACCCTTTGTTCTTCCTCACTATGATCAACAAGAAAGAGAGATCTCTGGTCTAAAAAAAAAAAAATACAATTGACAAAAACAAGACTGATATAAAGGTATAGATGCATATATGGTGTCCAGGCCAATCTCATCCCCAATGTCTAAGAACTTCATAAGGGATCATTTCAATCCTCAGAATACTTGTCCAGAAGGTATTCTTACAGAATCTGAGGTGGTTACCACTGTGTCCACTAAGGATGCCTGCCCACTAATAATAACTTGTTGCATTTGATGGACTGAGCTACGTGACCAGGTACCCTGTTCAAAATGCACACACTCACATGTCACTGTTCTCTGATATACCCTGCCATTAAAGATGTCTATAACTAATCTTCCACAGACCACAGCTCTTTACATTCTGCATAGCAATTGTGCTGATAGAGTCATTGCTCCCACGTCCACACACAAATTAAAATTAAAATTTTAAATTGAAATGAAGTCTTTGGCAGCTGACCCTAAAACAAAAGCTTATTCTGACTGACTAGGTGAAACCAATGTAACCACAAATCATTTAAACGTGCAATGTGAGAAAGACCCAGTTGGTTATCACAAGCTTTGTACATAGATGGTGGCCAGTGGCCACAGGAGCAAACAAACTCTGCACAGTAAAAAGGTGCAGAATGCATCCCTGACAGTACCCACCAAGCCCGGAGACACCTGTGTTTATCTTCAGTGAACAGAATGTTATAACAATCAGTTTATGTTGTTTCAATTCACAAAGTTTATGATAAATTGCCATTGGTAATTCATCAGTGCAACTACAGGAAATTAATACAGCAATGAGCCACAGGGGCTGGGGAGTGGTAGGTCTGAGGATCTGGGAAGAGAGCTAAGTGGGAGAAT
Organism: Sigmodon hispidus; assembly: GCA_004025045.1. Classification (NCBI taxonomy): domain Eukaryota; kingdom Metazoa; phylum Chordata; class Mammalia; order Rodentia; family Cricetidae; genus Sigmodon; species Sigmodon hispidus. The sequence continues at coordinate 21,379 of PVIH01024588.1, read as the reverse complement.
ACTTACCTAGATGCTTAAGAACTAAAGTTCAATTTTCAGCACTGCAAAGAAAAAGAGCTAGTCAATCACAGGTATGCTAGGAACGATATGGGATAGCTCTTTGTTTCCTGGTAGCTTCAGGTTTGAGAAGGATGGGTTATAAGGCCAGCCGCCACAGTTTCTCCTGCACATAAAGTCTTTAGGCCCTAGAAAGGCTCTACCCAGTAAATTAATTTTATTTGTTCCTCATTTTCCCCTTTCTTTAAGATATACTTATTTTTATTTCATATGGATGAATGTTTTACATATATATGATTAGGCACCAAATGTGTGTGTAGTGTTCACAGAGGACAGAAGAGAGTACCAGATCCCCTGGAACTTGGACTTAGACATGGTTGTGAGCCACCACACTGGTCCTGTACTAGGAAATAAACCCAGATCCTTTGCAAGTAAGTTTGCTCATGCGCTCTCTCCCCCTCTCTCTCTCTCTCTCTCTCTCTCTCTCTCTCTCTCTCTCTCTGTGTGTGTGTGTGTGTGTGTGTGTGTGTGTGTGTGTGTGTGGTTTTTTTCTTCTATTGAAAACAGATTTCTTCTTCTCACATAATAAATCCTGATCTGGTTTTCCTTCCTCCTAGTCTCCCGGACACTTCCCTTCCCATGATACATCTACTCCTTTTCTCTCTTAAACAGACTTCTAGGAGATGATAACAAAACAAAATATAATAAGATAAAACTAAAATCAAAATATCAGGATTAGAAAAAAAAAACCAGAAGACAAAAGCTCCCAACCTCCTGTAACTCCAGGGAACTCATTGCCCTGTCTGACCTCCTTCATAGTGTGGTGCATACTCGAACACTCAGACACACATACACAATAATAATAATAATAATAATAATAATAATAATTAGGAAGAACAAGCAAATAATTTTTAATTCAGATCATTAAGACTGTGTGTCCTGCCTATAGCACAGTTTCATGTGCCTTCATTCAGTGTTAATTTCTCCATTTTTATATACCATTCTAAATGGTTCATTCATCTTTTAAGCTGAATGACAGATAATTAGAAAATAGCAAATTAAAAAGATAGAAAGACTGCTAAGGTTACACAGCCTGTTACTCAAAGTAGATACAGCCGACAGCAAAAAGCAGTCAAAGACAAAGTAGAACCAATTGTGCTATGGACAAGTAGCCCATGCCAACCTTAGCCTAAGGCCATTCTGTTCACCTATATTCACAATGACCCCGAGTCTCCTTCTAGAAACTGCTCAAATTATGCTCTGCATATTCTGTTTACGACAGCAAAGAAGTGCATACCACTTTGGCAGGGATTTCATTAGAAACTGTTGACATAATTTAAATGTTGGTGTTTCCTCAAGGACCATATTTCACTATTCAGCATGCTGAGTGCTACAAGTCTCAAGACAGCTGAAGAGCATGGCCAGTGAAATCGCAGCAAATGGAAAAAAAAAAAAAAAAAAAAAAACCTGCTAAATATGTAGAGTGCAGCAAAGACTCAGCGACATGGCTATCCCAAATATCAGTCTCTGCTATTAGTAAAATCACAGTTCAGAGGGAGAAATTGAAGCAATCATCCCAGGCGGGACACATATTTGCAAATGTCACATTGGAAGTATAACTTTATTATGGAAAAGCAATTGAAGTTCATCGCTAATGCCTGACATTTCAGGATGGTTCTTGCCCTGTTTTTACTAATCACACTCAGGGTAGCTCTGTCTTTCACAGCTCCATTTATGATTAGACTGCTGAACTTTACAGAAAGAGTTGCTGGGTGAAGCTCCAGAATTTGATTTTCTGGATGATCTTTACCCACTTGAGCAGCTTCTGTCTGTCTTCAGTTTTTTGGGTTTTTTTTTTCCTTTATATAAATTTACATGACTACTCCAAGCTACCTTTTATGAGAAATAAATGAAGTCATCAACAGTATCAACAAATCTGGAAAGGTTAGTTGCCAAGGAAACCTACGGTAGGGAATCCACCCATCTATAGTTCAAAATAATTAAGAATTGTGTACTTGGTGATCTGGCTGCTATCAATGGCTGCATAAACCTCAGTATCTTAGTTAGGCTTACTATTGCTGTGATAAGACACCATGACCAAAAGCAACTTGGAGAAGAGAGGTATCACTTCAACTTAACAGCTTCTAGTCCATCATCCAAGGAAGCCATCTCAAGATGAGAACCTGGAGGAAGAAACTGAAGGAGAGACCATGGAAGAGTGATGCTTACTGGCATGCTCCTCACGACTTACTCAGCCCATTTCCTTATAGCAAACAGGATCACAAGCTTAGAAGTAGCACCACCCACAGTGAGCTGGGCTCTCCATCATTAACCATTAAACAAGATAATGCTGTCACGAGCTATCTAATGGGGGGGCATTTTCTCAACTGAGGTTCCCTCTTGAAAAAATGACTCTTGCTTGTATAAAGTTTGATGTCAAACTATCCAGCACACACAGTATGTGACAAGCAAACTTTTGGTATATTCTGCATATACCTGAGAAGCAAGCATTAACAAAGAGCATATCTTGACTCACTACCAATCTGCATTCTCACATAAGAATGAATAAGAGGAACTACTTTTCCTTACTCCTGTTGCCTTCGTGGCTTAGGAACAATGAGCAAAAACAACACAAATATGCATGGACCAGTTATTTGTTCTACGTATTTTATAAAGATCATCTCATTGAATTCTCACAGCATCTCTATTCTGGAGAGAAGACTGTTATATGTTACAGGTTAGAAAGCTGCACCTTGAAGAAGTAAGTAGCTTGCTTAAGGCTAAACAGACAGAAGACAGGGGAACTAGACAGCCAAAGTCTAACACAAAGCTCTTAACCACTGTGATACTTGTGAACATTAACACATTGCAAGTTGAACAAATGAGTATGATTATTTATAAACATAGACAACTAGCAACTATTTTAATACTCATCTCCATTGCATACTCTAAGATGTAATCATTCATAGATTAACCGCTTTTTTTTTTTAATTTGGATCCATTGGTAGAGTGCTTACCTAGCATGAGTGGAGCTCTAGGTTTGATATCAAGTACTAGAGTGCTTTTAAAATAATAATTTGATCAAAGAAGAGATTAGGGCTGATGGTTGGCAACTTGGCACAACCTAGCATCAACCCAGAATAGAGCCTCAATGAGACATTGTCCAAGTTGAGCTGGCCTGTGGGCATGTCCGTAAGGGATGGTCTAAATTAAGTCAGTTGATGTAGGAAGACCCAGCCTACTGCAGACAGCACCATTCCCTAAGCAAGGGGTACTGCAGAGTGGAACTGGATACAAGCAAGCAAGAAAGTAAACACATACATTCATTTCTCTATGCTCTTGAGCATGTGACTAGCTGTTTGACATTGCTGCCTTGACTGCCTCACAATGATGGACTATAACCTTGAATTGTAAACTGGAATACAGCCCCTGCTTTCCCTAACATGGGTTTTTGTCAGTGCATTTTATTGCAGCAATAAAAATGAAACTATGACAATTTGTAATCTAGTTAGATCAGTTCTTCTGCAGCTTTAAGAGTGTCCAACCACAAAGGGGCATTGTAACAAACAGGGACACTTAACTAAGACACAGCTGTGGTGGTGTACACTGTTAGTTTGGAGTTGCCTCGTATTTAGCTTCTTTACAACATTGTTTCGAGATCCCTTGATTGATGTTATGGTTATCTGTCAATAAGATATTCTGCTTTGTTTGTTTTTTATTGGGGTTTGATCATGAAATCTGAGACCAGGGTTTTACAGTAATTTGCCAGGTTGTGCAGAAAGACAGAGGCCTTGGTCTGTCCAGTGCCATCATTCATGTCTACATTATACCCTATATCACCTATATTTGCTGTAAAGATAGAGTCAATCCAGATGTGACAAACCCTACATAATAATAAGACACTGATACACTAAAAATACGTAAAAAGCAAAAATGCAATCAACATATAGCAAACAGATCCATAGCAATTATAATAAAACTTGCCTGGGAGAAACCTGTTGTATAACAGGTATTATCATTAATAATTAATTACATAATAATGTGTAATTATATATCACAAATAAAATTGCATATATTGTCACATATATTACATATATATTAATATGTAACTTATCACCTCTCGAAACCTAATTACTTGGTAAAATATTACATTAGCAATTTATTATAGCTTATGAGTCATGACTCTGGAGTCATATATATTTCTCCACTTTTGATATGGTAGCCAGTCACTAGTTGAGAAAGGGCATTTTTAAGGCTTGTCTCTTTCTCTAATGTTCCAAGTGGACTCAATTATTCCTTTTAGGTTATAAGGCATTTATGATCCTTGTCATATTATTCTATCTCTCAGTGCCCCCCCTAAGGGAAGACTGTGTTGCAGATATTGTCAGATTAGCAAAAATATCACTGTCAACTTTAATCTAGATGATTCAGTTAGAACAAAGCAAACTTTCTTATGTGAAGCCAGTGTCTCAGGTGTTCTCGACCTAACAAGTCTTGCAGAGGGGTTCTTTTACCAATCCAAATTGTTATTTTTATCCTCCTGAAATATTATGCTGTTCAGTTCTACCTACATTTTCAATTTGATGAAATCAGTTTGAATGATGATTCACATCCATCATATTATCTCTCTTCCCCAGGTTCTATCATCCACAAAATTGATAAGCAAACCTATGTGTCTTTATAGAACTCAAAGTTTAAAAGTGTATGAGACAAATTTTAAACAGGGTCCTGTTATAAAACTTCCAAATAATGCTTTCTAAGTGAATGAATGAATGAGTCACCCAGACAAAATTCTTTGAGAATGCATATAAGCTAGCTTTATTCATTTTCTTGACATATCCATAGCCATCTGATACACTACCCTCTACAGTTAATCAAGACAGCATTTTCACCTATCCGGTTTTTTTGATGTTTATTTCTCCATGATTTTAAAGCATCCTCTCTCTCTCCCTCTCTCTCTCTGTCTCTCTCCCTCTCTCTCTCTCTTCCTCCTCCTTCTCTCTTTCTCTGTATATATGTGTATATAGAGAAATTCACTCACACATACTCAGCCTAAAACAACACACTAAAAAAACACAGAATGATTTCCTATGTTTCTCAGTTTTCAACAGCCTGCTAAATTTCTCCAGTTTAATAATTGTTCACCTTGCGAGAGAGAGCAGAATCAGAACAGTGTGCGTGGCCTCAATTACTCCCTCTTTGTGTTTGCAATGCACCATCTAAAACAAGCAGTGTTGTAGGAGAATTGTTCTCACTGCCACTCCACTATACCTATAAAGTTAAACCTTGAATCAAAGGTGGAATCAGTGATTGACTGACTGGAATTAGCCACAGAGATGTTGGAGGACTTAGGAAGTTGGATATAAATAGAGAAGTAAAAATAAGAAGGGGCTTGGGGAGATTTTGTGGGGTTTTCTATCTTGGAAACATGGAGAATAGAGTCAGCCTATCATTCCTCTTCTATTGTTATTTGGATTTATCAAGTGTTTATCTCAATTTCTAATTCCAGAGTTTTTATTAATATTAGTACAATTAAGGTAGATGCATTAAAGCAAGGGATTTTTCACTTAGTCATTTAATTGTGTTAACAATGACTGCATCTCTGTGCCTTATATTTCTCACAACCTTCTGTTGGGTTCTGTGATTTGTGTTTACCCTTTTCTCTCTCCTACTGTTATGTAGCAATGCTCTCTAAATTGAAACACATCATCCTGGAGGAAAGCCTATGAAAAGACTCCTTAAGACTCAGAAAGTACACAATTCACAAATCTCAGTAAGTCCCTGAAACTTAGGGAGACTTAATATTCACAAAATTCCCTTCCACTCAGTAATGGCTGCTATAAAAAAGAGACTCTGATCCACCCACTTGTTTTCAAGTAATATAGAGTTTCAGTTTACATGCTGAGATGGCTTTCAATGAGGGAGAAGCCTTGGAGTCATCCATGTTCTAGTAAGTAACTCCCCATTCATACTCCTTTGGGTATTCCCCCCAAACTCACTGATTGACCATATTGGATTTCAGTGCTATTGTTGGTCTATTATAAGCTTCCTACCTGTGGTGAGTAGATGTTTGTTTATATCTCTTGAGGAATAGTGTCACACAATACCTATTTGTAATAGTTCTTTAACACCTTTGCTCACAGAATTGCTAGTACACCATCATATTTTCATTGTTTAGCATTTCTAATTCTATCCTCCAAAACTTCTGTCCCCCTTGACTTCTTTATCTTTGAAAATTATCTTTCTATTGTCACAAAATTGCCTGGTTGGTAACATGCTTGAGCTATTTGCCTTGGTGGGTAATATCATCGTATAATTGGAAGGTTCGAACCTTTTACAATAGGAACAACATAAAAGTAATCTCTAATATTATTGCAAGTTGTTATTAACTATACTCTATATGCATGTATGTTTATATACTGGCTTCAATTGAGAAGGAAAGAAAAAGAATCATAACTGTATGAACACACTAATATACAAATCAGAACTCACCTCTGGAAAATAATGGTATCCAAATAAACAGCCCAGCATCCATGAAGAAGCCATCAAAATGAATCATATTCAAGGTGGAATGTTACTGTATATCTTTTTGTATTGTGTCTTGGTGGGCAATGGCAAAAGGGATGAAAAGTGCCTCTTGCCTCTATAAGCTTCCATTCTGGCATGAAAGATTGTATAACAATAAAAAGATAAATAAAAGAATTGAAATACCAGATGGGAAGCTGTAGGAAAGAGTGCTCTTTTAAGTAAGTTGGTCTGAGAAAGTAGAATGAGTTCCAAACTGTTGTATAACCAGTACCCAGCTATATAAACACTGAAAAAAGAAACACAGGAAGAGGGTAATATCCCAAAGATCAAAATGAGAGAAAGATGTCAATCACAGGAACCCGCATAGAGAAAAGGGGAATAGTACATGGACCCTAAGTATTATTAATATTTGCACTAAACCTAAGGAAACACCAAAGAACATTTTAGAAGACAAAAACATAATGTTACAAAAGTTGTGGAATAATGCCATATCAAAAAATTTACAGACACTTTTTTCTACTTTAAATTAATCTTAGCATGGCTGGAGAGATATCACAACAGTTAAGAACACCAGCTCCTCTTCCAAAGGACTAGAAGGGTTCAGTTCTCACCATTCTAACAATGTGAACGTGAGTTACACACGATGGCATCTGTAACTCCAGTTCTGGGTAATATAATCCTTCTTCTGGCCTCCATGGGCACTGTATGCATATGGTGCATAAGCATATATAAAAGCAAAATACATATAATAAAAGTGACATCCCTGACTTATTTAAATATTTCACCTTTAGTCACTAGCATACAAAAAAAAAATTCCATACCCCTCTAACATGTCTTTAGTAGCTATATATTTAGTGCTATGCTGCCATTTTTCACTGCCGCTCCACGGCTACTGAGAACGGCCACAGTTCAAGAATGCTAAACCCTAAGTGACAGCAGCCTCCTTTGAGGCCTTCTCTTCTCAGAACCCCTACATCTCTTTGAAAATCATCTTTACTTTGTCCCCGTGTGGGGTTCACAACCTGGGTGTCTCTTGGGGTTCTCAAGGCAGTATGCAGAGAAGGGAACTGGAAAAGTGCATAAAGACAAAAATGACATAAAATAGGCCATAGAATTATCATTTTAAAGTAAGAACTCAAGTCACTGGAGAGGTGGCTCAATAGTTAGGAATGCTTGCTATTCTTTCAAGAACCAGAATTTGGTTCCAAACACACATATCAGGTGGCTCACAACTACATGTAACTTCCAATCCAGGTGATCGGTCCTCTATGGGCACATACATGAATGCATATACACAGAGAAGCACAGACACTCACATAAATAAAAAATAAAGCCTTAAAAAATGTACTTGAGGTTGATATAGAGGCTCACAACTATACTTCCAGCGTTTGAGAGAGTGAGCAAGAATATTACTACAAGTTTGATGTCAGCCTGGGCTACAGACTGAAACCCTGAATCAGGCCAGCCTGGGCCACCAAGTGAAACCCTGAATCAGAACAAAAGAAACAATGGTAGAAAGTAAGTCCTCCTCTGAGAAGCTCAAGGAGGCAGGGGAAAAAGACATCAGAATGGGGTAGAGCAAGGTGAGGCAGGGTCTATAAAACAAGAAGTAGCAATATAGGCAGCAGCAGCACCACAGTGCTGTCTTCAAAGGGGAAAAGCAGAATTCATTTTTAGAAAATTCATAAATTTTAGGAAAGGTAATTTTTGGTTGGGTGGTGTATGGTATAAGTTCTTCCTCTTGTTTCCTTAATGCATCTTCAAGATAAACCTGAACAACTTTCTAAAGTCTCATGGGATGAGTTAAGAATAACAACCTGCTTTTGTTGGGATTTTATATGTGAATGGACAGTCTATAAATCCGTATTTTACAGCCTCAGTTGAATCCTTACCATTTGTTCCTTGAAAACATTTCACTGTTTCTCCTCTCTGCCCAAAAGAATGGACTGTTCCAGATTTTCCTTATCAGACTCCTAACCCTCCTGCTTCCTAGTCAAGACGCTTGCTCACTAACTCATTAAAATAATAACCTATCACTCACATTCTCACTCTTCCCTTCCACTTGCTCACATTTCATCATCTGCTTGTTTTTTTCTGGAGAAACCTATGTTCCTGCTACTTTGCCAGCTAAGCTGATTACTCTCTTTGGCTTAAAGAAGAATATATCATCAATCATTTTTAATACCCTTATTACTAATATCTGAATTCTCAATAGTTTGTATGGTTCAAGTCTCATGTGTTCAAGTCTTGGGCCCCAGTGTGATCCTATGGGATGATGATGAAACTGTAAAGGGTAGAGCCTCATGGGAGGAAGTTGGAGTATGACCTCAGAGAGCATCATAGGAGTTAGCCTCTCTTCTACCTCTTTTTGCCCTTGGTATCCATGGGAAGAACAGCTTCTCTTAATCTATTGGACCTGGACTACCTCATCACAGGTCTAAGCAGGAGGATTGGACCTCAAAGCAGCCATGTATTCAGACAATGAGCCGAGAAAGAAGTTTTCTCTTTATGAATTACCTCAGAAGTTTCCTCACAGTGGTGGAAAGATGATCACACACCATTCCATCTCTGTTAAAGCCTCTTTCCCTTGTTCTAATATCTCAACCTCTCAGTTCTACTTCTGGAAACACTGTAAACAAAGATTCCCACTCCTGTCACAATATCTCATAGCAGACTCGAACAATGTGTTGGTCTATAATCTACTTTCTAGTCCCAAAGACACAGGAGATGTCTCTGAATACGCTAATATCCATTATATTTGATAGTATCTCATTCTTATGGTAGGATTTTTTAAAATGCTAACAATTTTTCACCTTTTTCCAATTATTCACCAAATGCCATGGATCCTACTTCTGAAATGATGTTCAAACCTTACCCTTCTCTAAGGTGATCCGCACTCCTGTCCATCTTCAGTGCTTTTCTGGATATTAACAGATTCATCGCAGGGTTCTTGGATTGAACTTCTTGGCTCTATTTCAGCACTTTCCAATTTTCTTTTCTCAGAGCTATTGCTTCTAAAACTCTAATTGGATCATGTCATTGTCAAGCTCAAACACTTCCTGTGGCTTTTTATCACCTAACAACTAAAGTACAAATCTCCTACCTAGCATGTAAAAAAAAAAAAATCAAGGATGTGAAACCAATGTCCTTTTTCCAAACTTTTCATCTCTACTCAACACACATACACACACACACACACACACTCCTCTATACCCAAATAGGAGCTCCTACAGATCAACATATATTAATTGTACAACACAATGGATTTCAATTGTGATGTGTTCATACATGTATATAATGAACACATACATAATCATCATCCCCTACACATGCATTATTTTTTCTTATCACGTCTTCTTCTGTTGGTCTCCTTTGTCTTTTAAAATGGTCCCTCTTCAACTTTAATGTCATTTCCCCCCAGTCTAAAGTATTAAGTTCACGAAAATGGATGCCATTGGTCTTTTGAAGTCTGGTCTATTTTATTTAACATAATGATTTCTGGTAACGTGCACGTGCATGTCAATACCATTGCATTACTTATGGCTGAATGACACCCATTCAGTTTCTGTACCACATTTCCCTTATCCATTGGTCACTGATAGGCTTCTAAGCTATTTCCATACCTTGGTCATTGTAAGATAACAATAACAATAAACATAGATATGAAAGTATCTGTGTTTTGTGCTAACTTAGATCCCATGAGTATATATGGAGAAGTCGCCTAATTGGATTACATAGTAATTATATTTGCAGTTTTATATATATATAAAAATATATCCACAACAATTGTCATGGTAACCAGACCAACTTGCATTTCCACTGACAAGGTTTTTTGTTCTGGCATACTTGCCAACTTTCATTTGTTTTCCTGGTGATGCCATCTGGCAGGCAAATCTCTGGACATATCTGTAAGGGAGTTTCTAGATTGGGTCAATTGAAGTGGGAAGATGCATTCTAACTATGGGAGGCATAGGTCCACAGGCAAAGATCCTCGACTGAATAAAAAGAAAGCAGGCTAAGGAGCAGCATTCATTCCCCTCTCTCTGCATTCTGACTGTGGAAGATAATGCAGCCAGCTCCCTCAAGCCTTTGCCACCATGACAGCCTTACCATGATAAACTGTACCCTTAAACTGTGAGCCAAAACTAAGTCTTTTATACCCCTAAGTTGCTTTAGTGTTTTGCCACAGCGATGCAAAAGTAACTCATAAAATGTGAATCAATATAGAAGTTTCCAGGACCACACTCTGTGTTGATTGCCTACACTGCATATGGAATGATTACAATTACAATGCTTAAGCATACTCTGGAGTTTTGTTTTAAATGTTAGGAAACTGGAAGGGGGAAGGATTTTATTCATAAACATCTCTTTTAGAACCACCTGTTTAATATTAATCATAGTAACAGCCATTGATTGAATGTCTACTCTATTCAGACACTCATTTACAATTTTGCATCCATTGTATCATTTACTCGTCTAAGGAAATCTGTGCAGTAAATACTAGCTTAAGCCATAAAGGGAAACTGAGTCTCTGAGAATAGTTGGCCCTGGACATTGAGCAAAGTGAAACTACCAGTCATCAAAAAGAAATTTGTTTGGTGTTGGAGAAGCTGTATTCTGCCAAGTCTGTCTCACCATGGCTGTCCTAACTGGCTGGTATGGAGAACTATGAAGACCAAACATCTGCCTCACATCCTGAATCAGGAGGACTACAGGCTGTCAGAATGCACCAAGAGAATGCTGCATATTCACTGGAAATGTGGAGAAAAGCAGAGGAGAAACTCCACAAATGGAGTCATAGAGCCAAGGGTGTAGCAGTAGAGAAGCAGCTTCGGAAATGGCAAATCCATGGTTGAATTACTCAGCAGGCTAAAACCTAACCCAACCTATCAGGTATCATTTGCCCAACCTCTGCATTCCTTATTGGAGTACACCTAAAAGGTTGCCCTAAAAATGACACTAGGATTGATGTTCATTCTCACAGTTTTATCTTCATATAAAAGTAAAGCATTGAGTTAGAAACAGATGAGTCTTCTAAATAATGACCATATTTGCTATTCTGTTTTCACCTTTGTTTGAAAGCATTTCTGTTCTCAGCAGAAGATAGGTCTTCACAGTAACTCTTAAGAGCACACCAGTGAAGGAAGAAATGTCTAGGGATGAGTGTTCATACACAGAGACAGAGATTTGCCTCCCATTAGCTGAGCATGAGCTCCCACCTCTAGCTGGACCATTTCATGGTGTGAAAACTAGAAAGAGTTCTCTTTTGTTTCTCATAGCCTGGAAGCCCTTTTTCAAATTGATGGCAATTAATTTCTCCTCTCCTTTAAGTAATCTCTTCACACCTTTGCCTCCTTCCTCTAGCATGTCTTCACCATAACTTGGTATGAGTAGCAGAGGAAGGGGGCCAAGAAAGAAAAATACCTTGGAACATTTAGATAGGTGCCAAATATGCCTACCCCAAGGGAACAACCAAGTTTCTCCATCTTCATCTCCTCCTTTATGGTCTTATATGTCTCATTACATCATAAGTCCTCAGGGAGAATTCATTCTTTTAGTATCTATTCAGCAAGCAGCATATCACAACGGCCGAAAAGATGCTTATCTTTAGAAAAATGCAATGACGTAAAGCTACAATCATCACCAAGGAGAATTGACCTATTTCTTTTTAAAATTATCTGCAGTTTTCATGTTAAAAAGAGATAAAAAGTGTTTTATTCAAAATATTAACCTCTAGGAAGTCTCCTAGGAATGAGCCTTGGCTGAGAATTGGAAATATAGAATTCGACCTAATTCTTTTCCCTAACAGAGCCTATGCAATTGGTCCAGCAGCTTTGCCTCTTGGTATGTTTCCTTGTTCATAAAATACATATTCTAGTCTCTTCCAGTCTCTCTCTTAGGAATTTTGGGGGCTGGAAAGATGACTCTTTAATTAAAAGCACTGGCTACTCTTGCAATTAGGTTCCCAGCACCCAGGTTTGGCAGCTCCCAAGAAGACACTTAAGAGACAAGACCCACCTGTGAAGAACGCATCAAAGCTGTAGAAATATGCAGAGAAACAACTAAGAAGTATGTAAATGAAGATTTGGCAGAAAAAGAAAACCATAGAACACTAATAAGCTAGTAATGTATATTATTTAAATTTTTTAAATTTTCTTTTCAAAAAATCATTATACACTAGTAGGAATTGATCTGGGCTCCACTTTTGATTTTTCTCTACTAGGTCATATTAAATTCAATAAATTGTGAATATAGGAAAAATCATTATAAAATGGCCCATGCAACTTAGAATGGTTTCAGGCAAAGCCCAGTCAGGGCAGAGACACAAGTCCAGAACAGCATTTGCCTGATTAATCATTACTCTTGAGAAAGGAAGGGGTAGGCCATGGGGATCCTTGGCATATCTAGGGGCATAGGGCTACTTTAGGTGGGGCTCAAATCAGCTACCTGACCTGCCTTTTTGTAAGCAGGAGAGGCAATAAACCCACCTAGTGACATTCTCTCTAACTTTTCCCTAATTCACAATTTCCAAATTTCAGTCTGATAGTCATTCATCTTCCATAAACCTCTCATTGCATTTGCACACACACATCAGAATGAGACTCTGTTGCCACCATCCACCCAGCATGGATCCTGAATGTCTGCTTCCTTGTGCCCACCCAACAGAGGAGGAATTATTTACTTTTCCTCCGTACTCAAGTTCCTTCATCTCTGGAATGTTGTCCAACTTCCCCCTGCATCAGCCCTCTCCAAGGGTTTATGGGCAGTTCATGTTGCCAAGAAGGTGAAAGACATTTTTTTCAATGGTCCATCTATGCATCCACAAGTCAAGCCTCACCCTTCTTCCCATAAGTAGCCTTAGTTAAGTCATTGGTTCCCAAAGACAGAATCTACTGGAGATGTTTCTTTGTCCTGTTTTTGGTGCCCTGTCTGGAATAAGTAAACATTTGTTCATCTTCCTAGAAACAATTCACACATTACAACTGTTAAAGTCACACAACCAAACACGGGCCTCCGTGTTTCCAGATCCTCTTAGATCTCAAACTTCGGTAGCTATAGCGTGAGCCTAAACATGCCAGCAACAGTGTGATAACATCCTCACACTGCCAGCCCTGGAAGCAGCAGTTGGTGTCTAGAAAATCCACACCTTACTCTCCTTATAAAATTAGTTAATCACCAGTTAGGTACAGCTCAAAGAAGATCACAGCCCCAAATGGACATTGTCCTATGCCGTGAGTTAAACAATTTGTCTATCAGTTTTATTGTTATCCAGAACTAAAAAACATTGTAACAAAATAAAAACAGAGGGAGAGATCATGTCAAATACTTGTTAGCAACTTTCTGGGGTAAGCTACCACTGTTTCTTCCAACTCTTTTGTTTTGTCTTTTGAGATAGACTCTCAGTGTGCACCCAGGCTGACTGTGGACCTGTACCTCTCCTGTGTAGCCTCCCAAGAGCTGGGATGACAAGTGTGCTCATTGTGCCTCGCTATTCAATCTTCCTATGTAAAGAGACTCAGATATCTGTGTCATTACTAAACTGAAATACAACTCAGTGCTGCATACTCACCTTGACTAAACTCAATTGTACAGGTTTTTGGTTTTTTTGGTTTGTTTTGTTGTTGTTGTTGTTGTTGTTGTTGTTGCTTTGGAGAGGGGTTGTTTGCTTCTTGGGTTTTGGTTGTTTGTTTATTTGTTTGTTTCGAAAAAGTAAGAGTTTATTTTGGCTGATAGTTCAAGAGCACAGCCTGTTATGGTGGGGAAGTCACAGTAAGCTTCAATCAACTGACCACACATTACACCCTCAGTCGGGAAGCAGAAAGCAAAGAATACCATGTCACCTTCTTTCCCCTTTTTATGGAGTCTGGGACTCCAGTCTAAGGGACACTGTCACATACATTTACATAGCGTCTCAATTAAGCTTGCTTAGAAAATCTATTAAAGACTTACAAAAGGCTTGTTTCCTGAGTGTCTCTAGGTGCTTTCAAGGTGGAAATATAAGCAATCATATCTAGCAATGGTCATCTTCCACCCCTGCAGGTTTACCATTCCATTGGCTAATGGTTGCTATTCCATGGGCACCACAATGAGACAGACAGGTAGCAGCACAGTTACTTTTGGCACTGGTTATGAATTATTTTTATTAATTAATGTTCCCACCCTAATCATAGTTTCTCCCCCTTTTCTCCTTTCCTCCCAGGCTCTCACCCCCTCCTCCACTCTCCCCCCACCCATCCACTCCTTCTCCTTTCCCATGAGGAAAGGGCAGGCCTCCCCTGTATATCAGCCACCCATGGCATCTCCGGCTGCAGTAAGACTTGGCACAGTCTCTGCTATTTAGGCTGGATAAGGCAAGTCAGTAGGAGAGAAGGGTCCCAAGAACAGATAACAGAGACAGAAACAGCCCTGTTTCCACTGTTAGGAGTCCCACAAGAGAAACGAGCTACACAACTTTGCTGCCCTATAAACATAAATAGCTTATGTTTAAATATATTTTAAAATGTTAAATAACTCATTCTCATGAGTTAAGTCTGTGGTAGAGAGTGGATCAGGAACACAGACTTCTAGGTGAATATTTCTACCACTACACTGTGGTATGCTAGCCTCTATCCATTTCAGGAAAAAAGAAATTTAAATTGGGCACTTTTTTCTCTACTCATTATTACATCTCTCATTATTACTCCTAAATTCCTCTTTGCTCCAGCTTGTCTGGGCAGCATTTAATGATGCTTATTAAGTCCAAGCCGCCTGCGTTCAACAAAATCATTAAATGCGCAGTTTTAAAAGAATAAAAACATGGCGTTGAGTATTGTCTTACTTTCAGAAAATAATTTTGTATGCATGTAGAACTTACTATGGACTGGGGAATAATTCCACTTTATGACCCTCATATTCGGCTGTTAATTACTTTTTCCTTGTCCTCAATCTATTTCTATTGCATCAATGGGAAACTATAGCAGTCCTCTAGTGACAAAAATTATCCATATCAATTGTTGTGAATATTAATTAAAAGCTTTGTGTCTTCATGGAAAACCATCTACATCCTCCTTCAAAGACATTTTATCGCAGCACTATAAAAAATATTACTTCAGTTGAAATTTTCAGTACATTCCAATCAATAAGATTATAGGTTCTTTTGTTGTTCTTCTTCAATTTCTGGAAAGACAAACATTTTTTAAATGAAATCATTGATCTACCACACTTTGCCTGTAAAAGAACCTATTTCAAAAGAAAATAAATGTGTCATATCTAACTGAGAGAAAACAATATCTCAGAAAGAAAGCCAGTTAGTTATTGAGGCTTTTTAATGAGAGTGGACTGCAGTTGAGAGAATCAATCAGCCATGTTTACTGTGTGGCCTGCCTCATGGAAGTTGAGTGCAGAGAGGTGAGTATCAGGACAGAATTCTAAAAGTCTTACCCTGAGAGTTTAGAATTTGGTGTCTGCACATGCCTTCATGCATGTAACATGTGCACACTTGAATAATTATGTTCATATGTGAAGAGACAAACTGCTACGTACACTGATTTTGTTCTTTCTCATGTCCTTGTTTTTTGAGAGTACAACTGGCCATTCAAGAATACCAAGTGAGCTTCACTAAAGGCAATGTGTGCCTGGATACTGGGTAGAAGAACCTTGCTTCTTAATTAATCTCAGTTTTATATCTAAAACAGCTAAACATACCCAAGATTTATCAGAGCAAAATTTAAGTCATTTATGTTATTGTTAGGATTTATTTAATTTTTGATTCTATGTATGTAGAGGTAGAGTATGCACTCTGAGTATGGGTGCCTACAGAGGCCAAAAATGATCATAGGTCCTCAGGACCTGGAGCTAAAAAAGGATGTGGGCCACCCATCTTACTTGGGTGCTGGGAGCTGAACTCTTATCCTCTGCAAGGGCCACAGACATCCCTAACCACTGGGCCATCTCTCTAACCACAAGGAAATTTATTTTAAATGTGTGATATCACTTATCTTTAACAGAAAGAGGGCTCCTGTTTCAAACACAGTTAACAATGTGATTATTTTTTTACAAATAGATAGTGACGGGTTAGATTTTTAAAAAGTCAAGGGAAGTAAGTCAACAATGACTGGTGTACAGCATTGACTCTTCTATGTAAATTACATAAGCATTGACTGTGTCACAGAGCCCACGTCTTTCAATGGTGTCACCATTCCCTTGGGATTCTAATGTCAAAGTAACTGGTGCTAATTTGAGCTCTGTCCGAGTCTCATTTCTAACCCCTGCTTTCTTCCCCCACTGTACAGATGAGATCTACTTTTCCTTAATCTTATAATACCAGCTGATGGCTTGAGAACAGGATGTCCCCCAAAGGCTCAGTTTCCAGTGCCTGGTGCCCAGGTAAGGCTCTCTGGGAAGCTTAAGAGATGCTACCAGTTGGGAGAAGTGGGTTACTGGTAAGGGGTCATTGGGGCCATCTTGTCTCTGCTTTCATGCTCTCCCACTTATCAATTCATTCTCTATGTCTCTGTCTCCCTTCCTTCTTCCGCTCTCCTTCACCCCTCACACACAAACCTTGTTTACCAAAAAGTAAATGAGAGACAGCATCTCTATCACAGCCATGTCTCAATGAACCTATCACATCCATGGCTCACTTCTATGAGACCAATCAGCTGTGGGATGATCCTCTGAACCTGTGAGCCAAATATCACTTCCTCCTCCCTGTAACTTCTCCCTTTCAGGTATTTTTGTCATTGACGTGAGAAAGTAACAAATGGATTTTATTTTTCAGGTAGAAAACTCTACTGAAAATTAGAGCAGTCAAAAGAAATCATGTCACAAGCAGAAAAAAATTAAATTAATATTTTGCCTTTTGATTGTTAACTCACTGCTTATTCAAAAATAGAAATGTTGCCTAGATTGTGGAGATGTTGGGAGTTTTGTCAGTCAAGACTGGGTTGTAAAATTCACAGTAAAACCAGTATGGAAAAACAGCTTTGTTGCTCAAGATGTGAAATACAGACTTACATATAACTTGGCAATTCCACTCTCAGGAACATACCCAAGGGAAATAAAAGCATATGTCCTGCCATGGAAAAATTATTTTGACAGTTGTTAAAATAGGAAGGCAGCCTTTATTCAGGACCGCTGTGAAAGGTGTCAGGACTGCTATAGGCAAGAGAGGAGTGTCTCAGCTCCCCACAAAGCAAGGACGCTGGGGACAATGAGCAGAGAGAGGGAAGCAGACAAGAACTCTCGGGGTATCAAAGACGGATTCTTGCTACACAACTTAACAGGGTCTTACTAAAGGCATCTCTGAGTCTGTACATATCAATATTCAAGAATGAGGGGCTCAGTGAGCATCCAGGGTGGAAACATGCTTGTTAAGCAAATTTAACAGGAATTTTCTCACACTCAGCTCTCCAGGCAAGAATGTTGCCATGATCAAGGCTTCTCTAAGAAGACTTGGAAGAATTTTACTAAATCTGGTCAATTAAAGAGTCATTGTGAGTACATACAAAATCTTGTACAGGAAGGGGTCTAGCAAAAGTCCCCATGACCACCAAAAGACAAAGCAATAAATGCCCATCCCCAAAGGAGTAAGCAGGGAAAAATAAAGTGAAGTTACAGGAACACACTAATTTTTCCAATCCTTATTTTTTGCCTCTTCTTTATTTCTCCCTTAGTGGTGGGGTGGGGGATGGTTGCTCTCATTTAATTATGCAGAGAAAATGTACTTTTTGTGGTTCCTGCTCTATCTCATTCCCTTTTATACCAGCGCTCTATCTATCTATCTATCTATCTATCTATCTATCTATCTCTGGGTCTCTTTCTGTCTCTCTGTCTCTGTCTCTCTGTCTCTCTGTCTCTCTCTGTCTCTCTGTCTCTCTGTCTCTCTCTCTCTCTCTCTCTCTCTCACACACACACACACACACACACACACACACACCTTAAAAACAGCAAGTGTCTCTGTTAGATGAAACTTTAAATTGTAAGTATTTTAATACAACAGAATTACACATTAAATGTATGCTATATTTTCAAAGTATGTGGCTCCAACAAGACTGTGAACTGTTTTTCAAAAATCCTCCAACAGGAAAGATAAAAGAATAATCACATAGTGGCTGCAAGGATGCTCTAATAATTATAATAATATCACCAAACAAGCATGGTGATCATTCATTCAAAGAGAAATAATTACACTGTTATATCCGTGTGATTATGTCTCAGTTGCCCAAGTCCTGTCTGGATCTATGCCCTTTTATTTTGAATCCATATAATGATAAATAATATAATCAAGAAGAAATATATGTATATATATATCAAGTGAATCATGCTATATGGACATTCCATTTTTAAAACTTTATGGCAGAAAGCATAATAATTCAGTAAAGGTACTTGCTATCAAACCTGTTATGGCCTGAGTTCAGTTCCTAGAACTCACATGGTGGAAGAATAAAGCCAACTCCCAAAAGTTGTTCCCTGATCTATACAGTCATGCCTGTATTCACACACGTGTGTACACACACGCAAGCAAATAAATAAATGTAATTTCATATGTAGAGCTTGCCTAACATGAACAATACTCTGGGTTTGAACCTAAGTACCACACAAACTGGACATAGCAGCCACACCTGTCATTATCCCAGCCCTGAGAAGGTGAAAGCAGAAGAATCAGAGATTCAAGCCTATCCTTTGCTTCTTAGTGAGCTCAATTCCAGCCTGTGATACATGAGACTCTTGTCTAAAACAAAATATCCTTTGCCAGCTGTACACAGTCACAAAACTCCATGAAATCTCAATGATTCCATGAGCCTCATTGAAGCATCCATACATCATCATTCATTGGGCTCATCTATTTACAGCCCCTCACTGGAGCCCTCACACTCTCTCTGGTATCAGGAAGATTTCAGATAGAGTAGGGCTACACAGCAGAAGTCACAAAGACACCAGAATGAAAAAAAAAAGAAAAAAGAAAAAAGAAACATGGCGATAAGGATAGCTGCAGATGTAACAGTAGGGAAAAGCCACATGGAGAAGGTGCCTGTCAATCATTTCCTGGTCTTACTAAACAAAAGTCAACTGTACATTGAATCAGTCTGAGACTATCACCAGTCCAGGCCTCACGATTACAGTCTTCCACAGTTAGACAGAAAACTGTATCATGATTTCTTAGCTAGACTGCTCCATGACTATAGTACAGGAGTAGCCAGTCCAAAGACAGACACAGAACCTCAATGATGACACCAGGGATAAGAACTCCAGTGTTCCCACTCCAACGTTCTAGAATGTAGATCTTTTTTCTCATGCTCACTGCTGCCTCATGTCTGCAAGATGGCTACAATCTCCCCAGATATACATCTAAGTTTCCTAAGGACCAGATCAGAAAATATAAAGGAGAAATAAATGAATAAAAATGTGAATATTACCTTGAAATCTCCTTGATCAAAACCATCAAATGTCTACCCCTTGATGTAAACTAAGATAGGATGCTAAATTTAAAAAATAATGATGGTGATGATGCCTTCAAAGTAATAAGGTTAGAATGAGGTAGGCAATTAGAGTTAGGGTTCATGGATACTTCTTCAGTGGTTTACGGGTTTTCTCTACAGGCTCTATATGCACACGTGGGTTAGAAACATACATATGTATGCATACACATGTACGCATGTGGAAGCCAGAGGACAATTTCTAGTGTTATTCTTCAGGCAAGGTTCATCTGTTGTTTTCTGTTTTCTTGGTTTTTATTTTGTTTGTTTATTTTCCACAAGATCTGTCAGTGGCTTAGAAGAGGGCAGACAGGCTGGCCTTGAACCCCAGGGTTCCTCCTGTTTCTGCTTTCCCAAGACATGGATTACAAGTGTGGACCATCATATCTGACCTTTTCCCATGAGTTCTCAGCATTAAACTGGAGCCCTTTACTTACTCAACTATTTCTAAACCCTTTAAAACCTTTAATTCTTAATTTTTATTCCAAGTATAACTTATGGGTAAAATTAAAATATAGAGCTAGATGCCCATCTCATCAGGTAAGTCAGAATCAATTTGCCATCTCCGTTGCCTCTGCCTAAATCTCTATTTGTGATGAACTGATGCCAAAGACCATTATTTTAATTGTCACAGACTAACGAGAAGAGGAGGGAAAAGCTAGGGCGGGGTGACAGTGCATAAAGGACATGCTGGGACAAAGTCAAAATCTAACTATACTTCATGCTGTTGGGGGAAGGAGATATACTAATCTGTGAATTCATCAGACAAGGCTATGCCTCTGGCCATTTCCTGGAGAGCTTGCTTCCAGACAGGGAGAGAGAAGCACCTGAAATAGTTCCCTTCTCTTCCTAGTGTATAAAATCAAAGTAGTTCATAGAGCCCTGTGTTCAGAGAAGTGTTAGCCCTCTGATTTAAATTCATTTTTTGTTTGTTAGTTTGCAACAAGATCTTATATAGCGCAGGCTGACCTTGAACTTGTTCAGTAGCCAAGTCTTGGATTTGACCTTGAATTTCTGATCCTCCTGCCTCTGCTTCCCCTGCACCACCATGCCCAGTTTATGTGGTGCTGAGGATGAAGCTAAAGGCTCCATGTGTGTGAGGCAATTATACTACCAACTTATAAACTTAGCTACAGTCCCAGCCCTTGGGCCAGATAGTTTAGGTATTTTTTGTTAACAAAAAATGATTGTCACGTCTTTCTTTTTTTTTTTTTTTTCCTTTATTTTGTATTTATTAAAAAAAAAAACCACACAGTAAAAAGAATTTAAAATGTGGAAGAGTTAACAATAACTATATAGAGGATAAGAATGATAAGCATGGCTTATCAAGGGTAGACATACAAATAAGATTGCTACACCTATATTTTCTTTGTGTTCATCTTTCCCTCTGAATTTTTTTT
>PVIH01024587.1:0-22442 GCA_004025045.1 Sigmodon hispidus | reverse complement strand
AAGGAGAAGGAAAGAAAAGCTACCATTTCTGAAGAGTACAGATGAGTTACTTTTAAGCTAGATACAATATTGCACCCCTGAAATCCAACCCTCTTTAAAGAAGGAGGCAGGGAGACCCAGCATTAAAGCTACACAGTAAATGTCAGAGCCACCTAGGCTACAGAAGTCTAAGTCAAAAAAAAAAAAAAAAAAAAAAAAAGTAGCTCCAAAATTACTTCAATGTATAGGGACCTTCTGCAGATAATGGATTTTCCTTTTTATCCATCCTTAGCCTGCCAGCCCACCTAGTCCCAGCTTTTCACTGCCTGTCTGTATCCACCAGGGCGATCGCTTTGGTTCTGGTTACTCTTTCGTCATCATTCTTACCTGGAAATACCCTTCCCAGTCATCTCTGCTCCTCCACCTAGGGAGTGAACGTGGCAGGAGGAAAATCCGCCTGTTCGCTAAACTCCTTGTGACCACTAAGCTCAAAAGGCCTCAGGGAGTACCTCTAATTTCCTCTTGCTAAACTATTTAATCCCCACCCCAAGTACTGGAGACTAAATTCAGGGCCTTGACCATGCTAGGTAAGAACTCTACCACTGGGCTAGAGGGATGGCTCAGGGGTTGATCACTGGCTGTTCTTCCAGAGTAGAGGTCCTGAGTTCGGTTCCCAGCAGCCACATGGTGGCTCACGACAATCTATAGTGGAATCTGGTACCCTCATTTGCCTTGGTGTTTGCCTGGAACTGGAACTACAGACAGTTGTGCCATGTGGGTGCTGGGAATCGAACCCGGGTCCTCTGGAAGAATAGCCGGTGCTCTTAACCGCTGATCCATCTCTCCAGCCCCTGGATGAATATTTAAAAACAGAACTCTACTACTGAGCTATCTCCCCAGCCCTTTTCATTTCTCCTTTGAGACAAGGTCTTGCTAAGTTATTAAAGCTGGCTTTGAACTCGTTCTCGCAAGCCTTTACTTGTCAATCGTCCTGCTTCGGTCTCCAAAGTAGCTGAGATTACTAAACCACCGGGTCCAGCTGCTTAATTTTAAATGAAGGTATATTTAAAAGTCAGTGCTTCAGAGACACTAAACATATTCACAGTTAGATGCCCGATTTTTGTTGTTGAAACGTTTACATATTCTTCTCTACCTCTATTTTTATTTAAAACACGATGAAATTCCGTATTCGGTATTCAAGTGAAGACACTGGCTCAACTAATGAGAAAAGCAAATAATTCTCCAGGAAATCCGTGCCTCAAGCGAGGGAAAGACGTCTTTCAGAAAAGGATGTCTCCCTTCCCAGAGACTGTGGACAGCCCGGAATACCCAACAGCTGGGTTCCAGGGTCCGAACCTGACTGAGAACGCTCTTCCCGCCCAAACTCACCGCCATGGTGCCGCCCAAATGACTCAAGATCCAGCACAGTGGTGGTCCCAGTGATACTCTCAAAGAAGTGTCTCCAACTTTTCCCTCCCACTCGGGGAAGCCTAGCCTCCCAGAACACCGAAGCACACACTTCACGCTTGCTGAGGCAATCTCACAGCTCACAGACTACAACCGGGTGCATCTCGCCGGACAGCAGGGAGTTGTAGTTCCTAGACCATGAGTACTGAGGGACAACTGGCGTTTCTGAACTACAATTCCCAGAAGTCAACGGGATACCGGAAGTCAGTCGTAGCCATAGGCTCAGTCCCAGGTGACACCGGCAGTGATGTTACCGGCACGTTGAACTACAAGATCCATAATGCAGTTGGGGATGATGGACAGCCACAAGTGTGCCCTAAAGGAGGTGGGGTGAGGAACGTGAACCTTCTCACCCCGTGGAGCTGTTTGTCTGAGAGGATGCCAGAATACGGAATTGATTGCTATAGTGAGTGAGGTGCTAATTATGACTTGCTATTCTGCACAGGTATTTATTACTACCAGTGGCATTCAGCAGTTCAGCATGCAGACATTTAACAGCGCTTATCAAGCAATCTGCACCTTTAGGAATTCGGAAACCCACCTGTACGCTGAAGCTTGACTCAGACCATGCCCGAGCCATATTTCAAGATTCATCTATGGCTACCACATTGGTTGGTGCAAATATGCTAAAATATGTCCATCAGCACAAAAAATATTCTATTGGAAAGACTTGATAGTAGATGGCTTTTAGTCTCTAGTGTTCAGATTTGTTCATACATTTATCCACCAATCCAGTCTATACAAAGCACTTTAAGAGAAGCGAACAACTAAAACATTTGATACCAACTAAAGAAGTAGCTATAGATAAAATTTAATGATAGTGTCGTGTAATACATGCCTAGCATATGCTATGAGCACAATAAAAAAAATTATTGGATGAAAAAAAAGAAAGAGCCTCGGGCTACAAAGAAGAAAGCTCTGGCTTTCCCAAATAAGGACTGCACACACAAATTCACTCCATCAATTTCCACACCTTTTTTGTAACTGGTAACAATTTAGAAATCACTTCTTTTTGTTTGTTTGTTGTTTTGTTTTTGTTTTTTCGAGACTGGGTTTCACTGTATAGCCCTGGCTGTTCTGGAACTCACTCTGTAGACCAGTCTGGCCTTGAACTCAAAGAAATTCCCCAGCCTCTGCCTCCCCAGTGCTGCAGTTGAAGGCATGCACTGCCCAGTTAGAAATCACATCTGGGTTAAATGCCTCCTATATATTCCCTGAAGTTCTTTGTTCTTTGTCTCCCTTAAAAAAAAAAAAAAAAAATTCTAACAAAACTTAATTGCCTATTGATCTCCAAACTTCAAACTTTGTGATACTAGGACTATTCCTAGCAGTAGCTGGTACATGATAGGTGCTTTATAATATTTTTGAATGAATGAGAAAATCTAATAGTTCGTAGCTTTTATAACTGGTTTATTTTCCTGTTATAGTTGACCTAACCTGTATTATTTGTCATTGCAAATTGCATTGGTAATTGAAAATTGTCATGCAACAAATACTAAGCATTTTGCATGAACCTGACATAGAACTAGAATAGAGCAGGGAACAAAACAGACATAGTTGCTGTCTTGCGGAGTGTATTATTTAATGAGCGCGAGACATTAAGCAGAAAGTAAATAAACGATTCAGTGGATAACGAACCATGTGAAACCACCTTCATGCCTCCAAGTTTATTCTTATTTCCTATTTAAAGGACTAAATCTATCTTTCTACAGAGGACTAGGCTTATGTATTTGCTTAGCATGTGCACAGTCCCAGATTTAATCTCTAGCTCCACAAAAGAGGACAACAGTCATTTGGATTTCATTTATTCAACAACATTCATCTAGCATCCTTTATGTACATGAGGCCCTCGTGTTGGAGAAACACTTAAACAAGATAGAGATATATCTTTCTTAGGGAGTAGAGATGAAAAGGAAAAGGCAGACATTAAACCATCAGGAGCAATGAGAACCCACTCAGCAGGTTTAAGTAGGCATGAAATGTGGTCCTATGTATGTGTTACAGACATCATTATAAAGAAGAATGAAAAGAATAATAGTGAAAACAGGGGGGCTGGAGAGATGACTTAGCAGTTAAGAGCACTGACTGTTCTTCCAGAGGACCTGAGTTCGATTCCCAGCATCCACATGGCAGCTAACAAATGTCTGTGATTCCAAGATCCGACACCCTTACACAGTTATACATGCAGGTGAAACACCAATTCACATAAAATAAGAAATAAATATTAAAAAAGAATAATAGTGAAAACAGGAAGCCACTATTATTGTCCAGAAGTGATGGTGTCTTTGACTATGGAAGCATCAGTTAAGAAGGAGAAAGAAATTAAGAAAATAAAGTGGAGGAAGACCTGAGTGAATGAAGTCCTGAAGTAAATGTGTGTTGTTGACATGGATAGACTTCAATGCCTCAGCCCCATGGAGAAAAATCAAAGCCTACCTCCCCTAAGCATGAGGCTTAAAGAGCTGGCAAAGCCTTCCTGTGATCCATATGCATAAAACATCCATCATAACTTTCTCCCCTAGATATTTATGGCTTGAAAACTGTCTCTCCACAGAGACTGTACCTACCAAAGTTAGCTAAACCTGCCTCCTTGTTCAGCTCTGTATAATAATTCTACCTCCTTGTTTATCTAGATGTAATAAACATGCTGAGCTACCAGGTGCCTCAGTGTCTACAACAGAGGAGCCCAGTCCACCCAATCCCAGCTTTCTGTATATGTGTCTATGTATTTATCTTTTCTTCATTCCCTGGTTACCCCCAGTCAAGTCAATTTCCCACGAACCAAGCAAGAACTCACAATAAAAGAGTTGGAGGGATGACTCAATGATTAGGAGCACTTGATACTCTTTTATTGATTTTTTTTTGTTTTATTTGTTCATTTGTTTTTTGAGACAGCGTAGCCTTAGCTGTCCTGGATCTCATTCTGTAGATCAGACACGCCTCGAACTCACAGAAATCATCCCACCTCTACCTCCCAAATACTGGGATTAAAGGCATGTGCCACCATCACCTGAATTTATTTTTTGACTTTTTTGAGACAGGATTTCACTACATAGTCCTGGCTGTTCTGGAGCTCAATCTATAAACCAGGATGACCTCAGACTCAGAGATCACCCATCCTCTGACTCCTGAGTGCTGGGATTAAAAGTGTTCACAACAACAATGAGACTTTGAGAGGGTGAGGGTATGTGCAGAGCATTTGCTATGCTTACAGAGTACCAGGAGCCAGTTCCCAGCACTTACAAGATTGCTCACAACTATCTGTAACTTCAGTTCCAGGGGATCTAACACCCTTTTCTGGTCTCTGAGGGCACTAGGCATGCACATAGTATGTAGACATATATACAGGCAAACACATCAAATTTGGAAAAGATTAAAGAAAATTAAAATGTTAGTGAATAATAATATGACTTTTTGATTGGGAATTATTCATTTCTTGCTCAACCATTTGACCTACCTTCTATCAGTAAATGAAATTAAAAAGGTAGCATCATGGATAAGAGCTCCAGCTATAATTCAAACAGATCAATGTCATCATTTCCTGAGTGACCTCGGGAAATTCAACTAACTACTCTTTAAAGATAATAATAGTGTGTACCTCACCAGATTGCTATGAAGATGAAAGGGGTGATGTGTGTATAGACCCTGTTTCTGTATGCACATGTGCCTGTAAGCATTTTAAAATGCTAGCTATTTATGGCATTAGAAAAATGAGTCTAAAAACATTAGTCTGACTTAATGGGGGAAAAGCTTTACCTATGTTTCTAAGAATCTCTTTCTCAACTTTATTGAGCTGTTTACGATCATATAATTGTGTGGTGTGCCTTTTCTGATTGCCAAACTATATATATGATGCTCATACTTCAAACCTCAGACTAGAACTCAATTTCTTCCTGTTTTTCCCACCTAAACATGCCCCACTGGTTATTTCATTAAATTTAGTACATTTTCTAAGTTTAGATCCATACGGCTATAATTAATTTTGGCTTGTCTTTGAGTCCTTCTGTGTTATTTTTATGCTTATTAACATAACTTCTCTATCTTGAAATAACAAGGAATTGTAAGAAAAAGATTGTGGACACTTTTCAGGATAACTGCCCAGGCACATGCTATTCAGTGACTATTTCACGATTAAACAGCTTTAGTTTTTAAATGGTTTTCTTCTCTTAGATCCATGTTCTACCTTTATCCCTGCACTTCTCTACTTTTTTATTGAGTTTTGTTTGCTTGTTTGAGACAGGGTTTCTTAATGCAGCTTTGAAGCCTGTCCTGGAACTTGTTCTGTAGACCAGGCTGGCCTCAGACTCACAGAGATCCATCTGCCTCTGCCTCTCGAGTGCTGGGATTAAAGGCATGTGCCACCACTGCCAAACTTACTCTTCTCCATTTTTTTTTTTTTTTTTTACACTGGCCTCACTAGGCAACCCAGGCTGGAATCTAGATCATTTTGTAGCCAAAGCTTGTCAAGAAGGCATGATTTTCCTGCTTTAGTCTCCCAAGGAGTAGGATCATCACACACAGCTGAACCTTTTTTTCTTTTCATGATCCAAGCAATAACAAGAAAAAAAGAGAAAGAAGAACAATCCTTTTAGGACTTACAAATTTAGTTGATGACAAATTTATTCTGTGTGTAACTTCCAAAACAGTTTATGAGTCAGCTGAGGTTGGGGGTGTATGCAATGGTTTTGTTTATGGGCTTTGGAATCAAGGTCTGAATTGAAGCTTGTATCTCTGTGTCTTTAGCCAAGTTCCTTGAATCCTCAATGTAAAATGTAGATAATGATCAGACTTACTTCCTCTGATTGCTGAGACAATATGAGTTTGTGCCACACAGAGGTAATATTTACCAATGCCTGGTACATAGTTAAGTGCTCAAAAAATATAGAGGAGCCAAGCAAGTAAGAAATACTACCAAAGCCAGTTTTATCAATTATGGAAAACTCTAGACCTGATTGCCACAATCTGGGACAGTCATTAAGTTAATGGAGACTGCTTTTTATTTTAGACAAATGCAACCAAATTAGGGATGTTATCATTTCTAGGTACAAAATGTTTGAAAATCTTTTCTACATTTCTTTTTTGAAAAATATTTATTTATTATTATGCATACAGTATATAGAAGTGGGTACTGGATCTCATCATAGATGGTTGTGAGCCACTATGTGGTTACTGGGAATTGAACTCAGGACCTCTGGAAGAACAGTCAGTGCTCTTAACCTCTGAGCCATCTCTCCAGCCCCCCTACATTTCTTTTAAAGCTGTGATATCTGTAACTCCTAGGAACTAGAAACCAGTCACTTGTGCAATGATTCCAGAGTCAGCATCTGCAAAGGTGCGGCTGCCACCTTAAACATTCCACAGAGCATTGAGAGCTATGTCATGGCTTATATGGACAGTGTGACACCTGAGTCATTAAATGCTGCTTTTGAGCTAGATGTGGTGGACCAGTAGGCCTGTCATCTAGCAAGAAAGACAGGGCTAGAAAACTGAGAGGTCTAAGCCAGGCCAGTCTCAGCTACAATGCTAAGATTCAGTGTTAAAACAGAATAAAACCGGGGCTGGAGAGATGGCTCAGCGGTTAAGAGCACCGTCTGCTCTTCCAGAGGACCCGGGTTCGATTCCCAGCACCCATATGGCAGCTAACAACTGTCTGTAGTTCCAGTTCCAGGCAAACACCAAGGCAAATAAATAAATAAATAAATAAAGTTTAAAAAAAAAAAAAACAGAATAAAACCAAAAAAACAAAAACAAAAACATAAAAACAGTGTCTGGTGACATAGATTTATAATTTCAACCACTCAGGAGGCCAAGGAAGGGGTATTGTAAATTCAAGGCCTGCCTGGGCTACACATCAGCACATCAGGTTCAGAATAGACTATGTAAGTTAGTAAAAACTTGACTTGAAATTGAAAGTTTTAAAATGGCTTCAGATTTATTTCAAGAGTAGTGAGTCCCTAGTTCCATCTCCAAGACAGGGAAGAAGGAAAAAAAACAAACCTCTCACCACCAAACAAATTACTCTAAACCTTAGTGGTAACAGACCATTTATTATCTCCCAGAGTTACTGTGGGTGGGGAATTGGGAACACCTTGCTGGCTGGATGCTCTCACGAGTATACAGTTGGATGGTGATGAGGAGAGCAGTGGGTTTGTTGCTGTTTGGATTATTTTTTAGACAAAGTCTTGATGTATAGCTCAGGCTAGCCCAGAACTTTCATTGCTCCCCGTCAACCTCGGAGTGCCCAGAACAGGAATTTGCCACCATGCCCAGCCCTACAAGTCATTCCTTAAACCTACTTTTCACCATCTCAAGCCAGTATCTCAGGCCAAACACTTTGGCATCAATCTTGACTCATATGTCTTTTATCCCAAATTAATCTGTCATCGAAACAAATTGACTTTATTATCAAAATATATCCTGAGTCCAACTGCTCACCATTCACTTACTCTGAATGTCCAGTCCCTCTTCTTGCTGGCTTCCCTGTCCCAATTTCTGACCTCTCTAATCTGATAGACATGAAGCAGTCACAGCAACCTCATTTTAGAAAAATATTTTATTCATGCATTTTGATTGTGATGTGTGTATATATGAGTGTTTACTGGCTCAGCCATCTGGCAGCCCATGATTCTTTTTCAGTTTGGTTTGTTTTTCACTTGTTTGTTAAGATTAAACAATGTCTATTTATTTGCATGTGTGTATAAGTCTGCATGAGTGTATGGTGCCTCTGTGTGTGTGTGCCCATGGAGGCCAAAAAAGGCAGTCTGATTCCCTGGAGCTGATGTTAAAAGCAGTTGTGAGCTGCTCAGTATAAGTGTTGGGAACAGAACCTGGGTCTTCTGGAAGAGAGTATCACATCCCCTAGAGCTGGAGTTACAATCAATTATGAACCACCTAATATATGTTCTGAGAACAGAACCTTGGGTCCTCTGTAAGAGCAGCATATAAATAACATATAAATAGAAACAGAAAATATGTAAGTTTTGGAGACAGTTTTTCTGTGTAACAGGCTTGCTGTCCTGGAACTGTTTTTGTAGATCAGGCTGACCTCAAACTCACAGAGGTCTGTCTCTACCTCTCAAGTTATAGTCAGAAGTTTCTGGCCTCTCTGGCCTGAGATCCAGACCTGCAGTCCCACAGCCGCTTAGCACCAAATAAACACACAAAGGCTTGTATTAATTAATTATAAGCTGTTTGGCTTATGGCTCAGGTTTATTACTTGCTCTTTCAACTCAACCCATTTTTATTAATCTATGTCTTGCCACGTGGCTATTGGCTTTGTTTGTGCACCATTACATCTTGCTCTCTTGGGTGGCAGCTTCAAGCATCTCTGTGTGGCTCTGTCCTCCTTCCCCTTTATCTATGGTAAATTTCCTGCTTGCCTATAAGCTGCTTTGCCATAGGCCAAAACAGTTCCTTTATTATCCAATGATAATTCACAGCATACAGAAAGACATTCCACATCAAAGTTGTTTGCTCGCACTATGTGGTAACAGTTTTAGTTTTTAAGAAAGTGTTAATCTGCTTTTCAGAAACGTTTTGCCAATTTACATCACCAGCAGCAAGGTGTGACTGGTCCAATTCCTCTCTGTATCTACTATATTATTCAGTATTATACAGTCACACACACACACACATACACACAATATATATGTGTATATTTTTTAAAATTTTGAGCCTCTTAAAACAGAATCCTCCCAAGGAAACAAATCTATGTTTTCAGAATAAAGAAACGATTCATGTTGATTCATAATTTGTCTATCAAATCACCCTGAGTTTGCACAACTAAGATTCTAGCTACTCTTATTAAAATGACTCTTTTTTTTTCTGAGTCATGTGAATTGATCCAGATGACCCAGACTCAGGGCAAACTGGTACATTTCTTAATTTTTTTTTTTTTTTTTTTAACTTTTTATTTATTTGCCTTGGTGTTTGCCTGGAACCAGGAACTGGAACTACAGACAGTTGTGAGCTGCCATGTGGGTGCTGGGGATTGAACCCGGGTCCTCTGGGAGAGCAGTCAGTGCCCTTAACCGCTGAGCCATCTCTCCAGCCCCCATTTCTTAATTTTTTAAAGAATTTCATATATGAGTTCTAAATTTGTATTATTTCTCCTTCCCTTTCCTCTCTCCAACACCCCCACGATGGTTCCCTCTCTCAAATTCAAAGACTTTTTTTGTTGTTGTTTTGAGTCAGGGTTTCTCTGTGTAGCTCTAGCTGTCCTGGAACACTCTCTGTAGACCAGGTTGACCTTGAACTCACAGAGATCCATTTACCTCTGCCTCCCAAGTGCTCGGAATAAAGGTCTGTGCACACCTGGCTCCAATCTTACAGCCTTTACCCCATAGTAGTTAATGGATGGTATTGTGCTTAATACACAAAATACACAATGTTGAATGAATTTTGTGCTAACCACATAGCTCAGACTATGACTGTTATCAAGATAATTTCATGGCAGTTAAAGGTGTGAGCTCTGGAGTAAAAGGGGCATACTTGAGGATGGACACCTGTATTCATTAGTTTGTAGACTTTCTGGGTTGTAGTTTCTTACCTATTACAAATATCTATATTTTTAGGTAGCATGAGAATGAGAGATTATAGCAATGTACTGAACAGTGTACTTTTCACAGGGCAGGTACAGAGTATAGGACTTTTTAAAATTCAAATTTAAAACATATATAGATATATAAGTGTATGAATGTGTAATACCCAATGATTTAGTAGATACAGAGAGGAAATGGACCATTCACACCTTGGTAGAGTCTTTTTTTTTTTAACTTTTATTTATTTGCCTTGGTGTTTGCCTATAACTGGGAACTGGAACTACAGGCAGTTGTGAGCTCCCATGTGGGTGCTGGGAATTGAACGCCGGTCCTCTGGGAGAGCAGTCAGTGCTCTTAACTGCTGAGCCATCTCTCCAGCCCCCAGTAGAGTCTTTCTAAAACTTCCTGTCACTATGTCTTCTTCTCTGTACTGGTGATTGAACCTGGAGTCGTAAGTATGGACAAATGTGCTACTGAACCACCCACCCTACCAACCCACAAATATAAGAATAAATATAACTTCAAATTTTCCTTTGCCTCTGGCATGTGGTAAGCAGCACTAATTATGTATCTGCACGTTGACTTAATACATGTATATACTGCAGTCAGGGCAGTCCAATAACTGCATGCCTGGAGTAAGTGTACCATCCATTCATGGATTGCAGGTGAGTCAGTTCTTTTACACAAATAAAATCAATGGAACAGTTCTGGCTCATAGCTCCTGAATATATCTGAACCATCTGGCAAATTCAGTGAGCCAAGCATGGAGGTGGGATTGACTATATTGGACAGACTTACTTCTGGAAAAGCTGTTTTTTTTTAAACAAACAAACAAACACCTCCAAGCCCATTTACTTCCTTACTTATTCGTGTATGTGTGTGTACATGAGCATGTTCCATAGTGTGCAATGAAGATCAGAACACAACTTGTAGGAGATGTTTCTCTCCATGTGGATCCCAGTAATTAAACTGGCATTGTCAGGGTTGGCAGCAAGCACCTGCTGAGCCATCATCTATCCTGATGGAACAAATTCTGCTATACATGGTACTTATTCAAGAGACCGTTTAGAATGCTAAGTTCAAGAAGTGGTCCTACTGCTTATTGAGCCACCATGTGGTTGCTGGGAATTGAACTCAGGAAGAATAGTCAGTTAATCAGTGCTCTTCTTTTTTTTTTTTTTCTGAGACAGAATCTCTCAATGAAGTTCTGATTATCCTGGAACTTCCTACATAAATTAGGCTGGCTTCGAACTAACAGAGATTCACTACTTCTTCTGCTTTTCAAGTGCTGGGATTAAAAGTATATGTCATTACACATGGCATGTTGTTTGTTTTGAGACACGGTATTGTAATGTATAGCCCAACGTGGAACTAACCTGAAGCCCATTACTATTCTGCTTCTGCCTCCAAGCAGTGGGATTGCAGACATGAACCACCATACCTTGATTATACTGTCAAGTTAGACAGAATTAGGCTTGATCAAGCCACTCTGAATATTATTCATTTGCTTATTTATTTTCTTGGTTTTTTTTTGAGGCAAAGTTTCAGGTAGACCACACTGGTCACCAATTCACTATGTAGCTGACACAGGCCTTGAACTCCTAATCCTTCCTCTTCTTCCTCACAAGTGAGACTGTAAGGATAAGTGATTCCATTAGGATTTCCTTTTTTAAAAACATGTGTAAGTTTTTAGGGTAACACTGTGATCACTGAAGTGAAAGAAAAACACCAGTAAGCATTAAAGGGCAGAAAGAAAGGCGGAAGAGGATGCAGTGGGCTGCCATCAAAAGTTCTGAGGACTGCTCTTGCTCCACCTAGAGAAGATTTCAGAGAAATCAGCCATCTCTCTAGGCTTTCCCTCTCATTTGTAAATAAGCCTCCCATTTTGCTCTTCCATACAAGGGCTATGCAAACGGAAGCTAGAAAGCCAAACTCTGTTGGCACCTGTCTTCTGCACCTGTGAGATTATATTTGCATTTGTAAGTGATTGAAAAAAATGAAAAGAATAATATTTTATGAAATGGAATCAGCCTAGATGTTTATGAACAGGCGAGTGAATAATAAAAATGTGCTACATACTCACAATGGGATTTTAAAAATGTGCTACATACTCACAATGGGATTTTATTCAGCTGTATAGACAAATAAAATTATGAAATTTGCGGGAAAATGGATGGGTTTGTGCATTACTATATCAAGTGAGGTAACCAAGATCTGAAAGATAAATATTGCTTTCTTTCATATTGAGATCCTAGCTTTTAGTATTTATATACATGAGTCTGTCTGGATGTGAGTGAGGTCCTGACACCAGAAAGACCACGAAATGGAAGACTCATTGAGGAAAGGGTGAGGGGAATAGAACATTTGTGAAACTCATGTGACATAAGGTTTCCTAGGAGTAGAGAGTAAAGGAACAGGCTGTGGGGGGGGGGCGGGAAAGAGGAAAGAAGGTCAAGAAACAAAACCAAATTGGGTTTGAAAATGACACAATAGGGGCTGGAGAGATGGCTCAGAGGTTAAGAGCACCATCTGCTCTTCCAGAGGACCCGGGTTCGATTCCCAGCACCCACATGGCAGCCAACAACTGTCTGTAGTTCCAGTTCCAGGCAAACACCAAGGCAAATAAATAAATAAATAATAAATAAAGTTTTTTAAAAAAAAAAAAGAAAATGACACAATAATATCTAATAATGTCCGGTGCAATTCTTTTTTAGGCAGAGGTTGGAGAATAAAGATGAGATAAAGGCCAGTTCCGTATTGGGCTATGTAACAAGACCCTGTCTCAAAAGTCAGGAAAAAGTAATACTTTATGGTGCAAAAATTTACATGGAATTGATATTTTTATTTAATTAAAATTTCATGCTACTGGAACACAGCCACTATCGTTTGTTTACATATTATCTATGGCCAGGTTCCCCGCCAAGTCATTTCATGTTGAGTAGCTGCCAGAATGACCTCAAGGTTCACACAGAAATTTTTACCATCATTGGCCCTGATACCTGTTATATGTACGGTATATTTGATACAACTGTTTATTTTGTGTTGATCCACCTCTTTTATGTGAGATATGCTCTCATTAACTATCTTCCAAAATGTTATACTACATAACTCCACAAACTGTTCATGTAGCTAGAAGATCTCCCCTCCATTGGACTCTAATGCTTTAGTTAAGTACATAACAGGATTTGTTCCTGAATAAATCTTTTAACACCAGTGACAAGCCACTAATTTAAGAACACCAACAGGAATTTCTCATCTCATAAAAACTCAGCCTATTCTTGGCAGTTTCCAACATCCCTTTGCCATTATTTATTTGTTTGTATTTTGAGACAAGGTTTCTCCGTGATCCGCTTTGTCGTTATTTTATTTTTTAAACATATTTTTATTTTATGTACATTAGTGTTTTGCCTGCATGTATGTCTGTATGAGGGTGCCAGATCTCTTGGAACCAGAATCATGGACAGTTGCGAACTGCCATGTGAGTGCTGGGAATTGGATCTGGATCCTTTTAAGGGAAGTAGCTCGTGCTCTTAACCTCTGCGCCATCCCTCCAGCCCGTCGTTATTTTTCAAATGATGTTTGCTGATCAAAATTCTCCCTGAAAAAAACAAACAAACAAAATAAACCGAGAGAGAGAGAGAGAGAGAGAGAGAGAGAGAGAGAGAGAGAGAGAGAGAGAGAGAGAGAGAGAGAGAGAGAGATCGAGATCCTGTGTAATTGAAGCTTGGCAGCAAAAAGAAAAGAAAAAGCATGAGCGCCGATCATCAAAATGAGTGTGTAAGTAAGAGGGAAAAAAAAAAAAAAAGATCTTGCCTCTTTGCAATGTGTCCAACGTGAACGCATTGCACGTTGTGTTGCAGATTTACTACAGCTGAGTCATTTCGGGACACCGGAGTGAGTTTCCAGAGGGAAAAAAAAGAGCGGAAGGAACCAGAAAGAGGGACTCTCTGGGTTCCCGCAGGCACTCCTAGCAGTAGACACCGGTATTCCGGGTGTGGGTGGCGGCGTGGTCCAAAGCGGCGCCGCGGACCCTTTAAGAGGCACAACACCTTCTCCAAGATACCATCTTGCACCGGGAGTTCACTGAACTCTCTACCTACCTTGCTAGGTCCCTCCGCCCTCACTGGATATGACCGGCGGGCGGGGCGGGAGAGCCTTACGATTGGCCCATCGCGCGCGGCCCTCTCTCGTTTATTGGTGAATCCGCCCGTCAGTCTCCATTTTCTCCCGCCCACTTGAGCCTCCGCGCTAGGTTGAGTGGGGCTCTTGGGTTAGTTCCTGTTAGGCCCCGGCCCAGGGAGTAGGTGAAGTCTCTTAAGATGCCCGGTGGGTCAGGGCACCTAGAGCTGTGAGGGAACGTGAGGCGGCGGCGAGCAGAGACCCGCGGCGGGCCTTAGGAGGAGCGGCGGCCGAGCCCGCCTTCCCTGCACCATGCTAATAGAGGATGTGGATGCCCTCAAGTCCTGGCTGGCTAAGTTACTGGAGCCGATGTGAGTGCGCCGGGCCGCGCCGGGCCGGCAGCATGGGCGTTGGGGACCCGCGGGGGCGTGGGGGAGGGGAGGCGGGAGTCTGGGCCGCCCGCCTGCTACTCGTCCCGGGTGCTGTCGGGGGAAGGGGCCGGGCACGGGCGGCGGGGGGCTTCCCGAGTACACTGGGAGCCGGCCCGGGGCTGCAGGCCGGCGGGAGACTGAAGGACGGCGACCCGGGAGCTGAGGCGGGTGGCGCGGCTGTCGAGGGATTTTTAAATGTGGAAGCTGAGGCATGGGACGGCCGAGCGGGCTGGAGGACTTTGCAAACAGTGGCCAGAAGCCCGGTGTCGAGGGCCTTCTCCGAAGACGGGGGCAGAGAGCGGGGGTTCTGGAGCTTAGTCGTAATGAAGGGTGGATTTCCTAAGGGGTGAGAATATGGAAGGGTTTGGAGGATAGAGTTGTGAAGTGGATGTGCAGGCATGGAAGGGTCTTGATAAATTATTGGGGAGCTCGTGAGTGTGAGAGATATTAAGGGATTTTTAAGGTGTTCTTGGGGAGTTCCTGATTATTTTTAGATACCATAGCATGTTGGGGGGAAGAGTCGAGATTTTTATGTTTTATTGAGGGATGAAAGGACTAGTATGTAGTATGGGTGGTGAGGTGGAAGCGATATAGTTGAAGCATCTTTTCTTTTTTTTAAGATACAGGTATTAGAAGAATAAGAGGGACACGAGAGTAAATAAAGATCGTGTAAACATTGTTGAAAGATGACGGGGCAAGTGTAATTGGGGCGTAGGGTGACTGTTGAGGGGCAAGAAGACGGAGAGACCTGTCCTTTTTCAAGATATTTTGAGTAGTGTCAGTTGTGGAAATATTGAAGGGACAGCAGAGGCATCAACTTCTTGTTCTAACTTCGAAGAAAGTAAAGGGTTGTGAGGAGTGTTTGGAGATACTTTGGTGTAGCTTAGCTAGTCTTTGGCCAATTCTTTGGACAGCATGGGAAACTGAATGAGAGGGAAAAAAGCATTTCCTGCTAACATGATCGCTGGTGTTCTCTCTCTCTCTCTCTCTCTCTCTCTCTCTCTCTCTCCCTCTCCCTCTCTCTCCCTCCCTCCCTCCCTCCCTCTCCCTCTCCCTCTCCCTCTCCCTCCCCCCCCACTTCGGTTCCAGGAGGAGAAAGGTGGGCCTTTGATTCATGAAATCAAATTATTCTAGTTTAAAAAAAGAAAAAAGTTTCAGGGGATGAAAATGGGAAGTAGTCCCATA
The DNA here is from genome assembly GCA_004025045.1 of Sigmodon hispidus. Taxonomy (NCBI): domain Eukaryota; kingdom Metazoa; phylum Chordata; class Mammalia; order Rodentia; family Cricetidae; genus Sigmodon; species Sigmodon hispidus. Next base: position 6,721 of record PVIH01024587.1, on the reverse strand, counting down.
GGTGTGGAGATATGAAAAAGTTGAGGATGTTGGGAGACATTGTCATGCTTGCTTTCTTGGGGGTGAGAGATGGGACGGTACCTCAGTAAGAGGGTCATCTATTGAGGCTGGTTGGTAAAGGAGGCTGAAGTGTTATTTGCATTCTGAGAGTAAATGAGTAGAGCATAAGTATAAATGAATGAATGAGTAAATAAGTGTAGAAAGGTTTCTCAGATTTAGGTGAGTGGTAGTTCAGTTAGAATGAAAATGACTTCTGGGCATACTTGAAAGTTTGGTATAAGATTATTTGCATCCTTTTTCTACGTTGGAAAGTTCTAGGATTCTAAGATGTAAATGGATTGTGATGTACAAGTTGGAAATAAGATAAATCTGGGTAAATTTACCATATGTGAAAAGAACTGAAAAAAGAAAAAAGTCTATATGTTTTTTAAATTATATTTTTGTATCAACACTTGAAAGAGGCTACTTTGAATGCCTCCTATCCTGTTATCTTTTCTTGGATTGTAGAACATTGAACCCATGGCCAGACCAGAGCTTTACTGAGTTACAGCCCCAGCCCCCCTTCTTTTTTCTCCTTTATTTTTCCTGATAATCTCTAATTCTTTTGGCTAGTATAGCTCTTTTACTATCTTTTAAATTTTAATCTTTTAAAGTATTAAATGTGTGTTTTATGTATTAGGTAGATAGTAACAACTTTTAGCATTCTAACTCCTTTTATTTAGTTTTTTTGAAGCACCCTAAGATGTTTTACTAGGTAGTAAAGGTACTAGCATAGCTAGCATAGCTCATAGTTTTCTCTTTCTTTCTTTCTTTTGGTTTTTTAAGACAGTTTCTCTGAGTAGCCCTAGCTGGAATTCATTCTGTAGACCAGACTGGTCTCCAATTTACACAGATCTGTCCCTCCTGAGTGCTGGGACTAAATGCATGTGCCACCACTGACCAGCTCTTTTCTTTTTTTCTTAAGGTAAAATTTAGTGTGGGAATGTCATTTGTCTTACTAATGATGTTTTTGTTATGGTGATTTTTTTTTTTTTGCTGGACTGACAATTTTAATAATTCTTTATCATGAATGAAAATTAAATTTTAAAGTAAATACTTGAGAGCTCAGTGGTTTTGTTCTTCCTAAGGACCTCAGTTTGGTTCCCAGAACAAATGTAATGTGGTTTAGTCTAGATCTTGTGCTCCAGCAGAGTTTCATCTCTGGCATCTGTGGACACCTGCATTCATATGTACATACCAAAATGCAGACATGCACCTACAAATAATTAAAAATACACTAAAAATAAATCTTCAAAAAATAAATGAACATTTGAAAGCTAGGCATTGCATTGTACACTTGTAAACATTCTGGAGGCTGAGGCAAGAGGATTGCAGTAATTTCCAGGTCAATCTGGGCTGCATAGTGAGTTCCAGCCTAACTAGGAGTATGTAATGAAGACTTTGTCTCAAAAGAAGAAAACCGATCAAACAAGATTATTTGAACTTAGTGTTAAAACTTAATTTATGTTCTATTTTCAAGTCAGATTGAAACACACAACATTCTTTGTTTATGTTTTGAGACTGTGTTTTCCTATGTAGCTTATAGCTCTAGCTGGCCTGGTTATTGTTTTTGTATCCCATACTGGCCTCATACTCCTAACAATCATCTTGCCTCGGCCTCCTGAGTGCAGGGATTAAAGTTACTCATTGAAGATTAGAACAGAAAAAGATTTAAACTGATGTTATATGCTAATCCTCATAGCATATACTTTCTAATGTATGCTAAGCCCTGAGTTTGGTCTCCAGCATACAAACAAGCTAAATAAGAAAAAAGACTTACCATCGCTAATTAGACTTTAACAATGTGTCTGAAAGTTTTATTTTTAACTTAAAATATTGATTTTAGAAAGAGATGTTGATTCAAAACTAGTAAGTGCAAATGCCATATAGATTTTCATTCTTGGTACACCCTCATGGCAGATTACTTTTTGTTTAGATATTCTAAAAACAAAATAAGTGATATGCTAATGTGGGTTGTGTTTGTAAATTTGCTTATTTCATATTCTAGATTCAAGAACATTTTTTCATGGCAGATTGACATGTTATTACAACACAGCATTTCAGAGCAGTTGTCAGGCTTTGAGATAATGTAGTCGCAGTGCCTAGGTTGGAATCAAATTAGGGCTGAACATATAAATTCTGTTGTACTTTTTTTTAAAGATTTGAGTTTGATTTTATTTTATTGGTGCTTTACCTATATGCATATCTGTGTACTTTGTACCTTGTGCCCATGTATGCCAGAGGGGTATTAGATCTCCTGGGACTGAGTTAGAAATGGTTGGGAGCCATCTAGGGTTCAGTAGAGGAGCAGCCAATGTTCTTAACTGCTGAGCCATCTCTCCAGCCGTGGAAGGAATAATATTATATTCTTTATCTCCCTTAGGTTGCTTAGGAAAGACCATTACTACCATTTTTGATGGCAGTATAGTAAAAGAGGAGGAAACTAGGTCAAAAGTTATAGATAGACTAGACTAACAGATCTTGTATGGGGTCCTTATTTTTCTTTACCTATAAAGAATCGTAGACATCCATCTCAGAGATACCATGTAAGCGTTATGCATAAATTGTGATGCTGTGGCATCCATTTTGTCAGAGATCACTACTTATTTTAAGAAATTAATTTGTGTGTGCACTAACCCTAACCCTACATGTGGAAATCAGAAGATAACTTGTAGGAGTCCATTCTCTCCCCGATATATGGGTTCCAAGGATCCAATTCAGGTTATCATGTCTATTTGGTTGGCATCTTTACCTGCTGACCCATTTTTCTGGGCCAAGACTGTCATTTTTATTACAGTAACAGACCTGCATTTCTACTAAAATAAATACTATTTAACCTTTTTTTCTTTTATAATACTAAGATTTGAACCCAAGTCCGGGAAACACAATTTATAGTTGGTATTTAATGAAAGCTCAGAGCCAAATATTGGCAAAAAGCTGGAATATCAGAGAGGAAACAGACTATAGTCAATTCTCACCCAGCCTACTTTTCAGGGTAAAAGCTATCTTCAAGAGTTCTCAGCCTGGCTTGTTACTTCTACTGAATACCTCAATGTCTGTCTATGTCTGCCTTAAATATCTTCTTATCCCAGTGTTTCACTTCCCAGTTCAACTCTGCATCATAATCTTAGACTTAGGATTAAAGGTGTGAGCTACTAATGTTTGGTTGTTAGGTCTTGAACTCATAGAAATACAGAAAGATCTGTTTCCTGAGTTATGAGATTAAAGGCATAGGTCACCATTTTGTCATTCCCATGCTGGGATTAAAGGTCTGAGTTACCACTTTGCCATCCTTGTGCTGGGATTAAAGGCTGAGTTACCAGTCTCTGACCCTCAGTGCTTACCTCCGTGAGTGATTCTGTCCTCTAATCTTTCAGGCTGATTTTATTAAGGCAGTTACTCCATCACTGAGCTCTCCGAAGGGAAATTTTAAACATTTGTTGCTTCTTGTTTGGCTTATTATAAAAATTTGTCTTAGTGTGTCGTCCCCCCTCCCCTAAAAAAAATCTTTAGTGTGTGTAGTGGCCTGGATTTCACTGTTGCCCAGAGTGGCCTTCAACTCACAATCCTGCCTTATTGTGTTTTGATTACAGGTTGTGTGCCATTGGTGTATGTTTTTTAAAAACTGAGGAGGGGTGTTATAAACTTCTTATCTGTGTAAATAGTAAAACATTGTTGTGTGAATCAGGACAGTTAGTTTCTACTTCTATATCTGTCTGATTCATTTTGATTTTTCAGAGATTGTCTTTCTTCTTACATACTACCTTTTTACCTACCTTACAGTATAGTGTGGTAATAATGCAGACTGCCAGGAGTCCTTTGTGTTCTACAGGCACTCTGTACCATACCTCTTTTTTTTTTTTTTTTTTTTTTTTTTTTTTTTTTTTTTTTTTTTTTTTTTTTTTTTTTTTTTTGAAATATGAAAATATGCTCAGCTTGCAGATATTTTGCTTATTAATATTGGGTACCATATTTGTCTTGTGTATAACATTGCCATCTTGTAAGAATAGGAGCTGCAGGGCTCAGAGGTTAAGAGCACTGGCTGTTCTTCCAGAGGTCCTGAGTTCAATTCCCAGCAACCACCACATGGTGCCTCACAACCATCAATATGTGAGATCTGGTGCCTTCTTTTGGTCTGCAGGGATACATACAGGCAGAACACTGTACACAATTAATTACTAAAATCTTAAAAAAAAAAAAAGGAGAGTGAAAGAGTAGAGTTGCTAGTGAAACTCATGGACTTGGTGTGTAGTTTCTATGAGTTCTGACCATTTCAGAGTCTTTCAAACTATAATAGGAAATATGTTATTTTGGAGTAGGATAGAAAGGGCAGCAAAAGCTTCAAGAGTAGGATTATTTTTGGTCCATATTTAATGGTTCAGTAGTCACGGCAGGTTTGGTTCACATTCTGGAGTAGACTGGCAAGTTAGGACATTAAATCTAGCTAGTTATCACTATAGTTACTCAAGTGGGAGAAAACGTGAGCATTTCTCACTAGGCCTGGTCTTCTGGTAAATAAACTAGTAGGGTGTAATGAGTATTTGGGCCTTTATTCTTAGGATGGAGAAGTATTCCTAATTTTCTAAAGTGCTAGTGGCTTCACAGAATTCTTGTGCCTATAGCCTGGCATGAGACTTGTTTAAGGTAACAAAGAGGGGTTATTTTGCCAGATGAATTGTTGATATATTTTGGTATGCTAAGTTAAGAACATACTTGTTCTTATGTTCTTACTCTGCTTCCTAAATACGTCATTCTTCCTGGCCTAATGGCTAGAAGCCAGAAGTTGCTTTTTTAGCCCTATGTTTCCTATCACTGTGTTCTCTCATTCTCTTACAGTGTTGTTGCTTTTGTAGTTATTGGGTATCTTTTTGTACCATGTGTGATTTTTGTTCTCTAATTTTTTTTCATGGTAATCTCTTGGTCATATGACTTCAAGAGCAAGGTCAGTTCTCTTAACCTCTGAGCCATCTCTCCAGCCCCCGAAGAGCAAGGTCAAAATCATCAAACCAGAGACCTTGGTACTAAAACGAGGCAGTGGTAGCACACACCTTTAATCTCAGCATTTGGGAGGGAAGGCAGGCAGGCAGGCAGATCTCTGAGTTTGAGGCCAGTCTGGTCAATGAAGCCAAGTCCAGGACAGCCAGGGCTTCACAGAGAAACTCTGTGAAAAATCAAAAAGAAAGAAAGAGACTTGGTAGTTACTTAACAGTGAATGTGGAAATGAATGAACAGCCTTGTGTATATTTTGATTGCTTGACAATTAGAAAATTAAGTTACTAGGAATGCAGATCAGTGATAGAGCAATGCAGAAGACCTTGGGTTTGAGTCTCAGCATAAAAAGATTTTTTTTTTTTTTTTTGCTAATTTAACTTTGAGCATATATTTAACTGGTGGTAACTGTTCTAGGATCCATAGTTCAGATATCAAAATGGCATTTGGAGCTGACAGAAGGATGTGTATGTCATGGATATTACCAAAAGCAAACCAAAAGCTAACCTAGATGCATCTCTTCCATATATACTTTCATGAAAATTCCTAATTAAGAGTAAGATGAAGCTGGGTATGGTGGCATGTGCCTTTAATTCCACCATTTAGGAGGCACACGTGGTGTGAGTTCCTGGCCAGCCTGATCTTCAGTATCGAGTTTCAGGACTGCCAGGGTTACACAGTAAAACCTGTCTCGAAAACAAAACAAAACAAACAAACAAACAACAAACACAGTAAGATGGGCTAGGTGTTGTGTGATCTTTTAATGACCAGCACTTGGGGGTTGAGGCCAGCATGTTCTATCTACATGTTGAAGATGACTTTGTAGTGAAACCCTCTCTCAAAAAAGGGGGTGGATAAGAGGAAAGTACTACAGTGTTGTTGTTAATGTCATCCAAAAGTCTTGTGTTGAAATACCCAAGGTGAAGCCTTTATTAGTGCACTATAGAAAATAAAATTATCAGTGTTTATTTCCAGTTTCTCCTTTATGTAGAAACTTTAGCTGTAAGCACTCACTGTGAAATTTTCTAGCTTGATTTCTAATTTATATTACATAAAAGCATTTTCATATTTATGTGTTACTTTTATAGCCATTACTCTGCATGCCTAATATTTCCTATATCTCTGTCAATAAGAGTGGTTTGGTTCCCTGACTACTATTGTATTAGTTGCCTAGGCTGTATTCCAGGGGCCTTAAAATTATCCCTCTGCCTTGGTCTCTCAAGTAGGTGGGACTTCATGTCTGTACCAACAGGTCTGCTTTTTTTTTTTTTTTTTTTTTTTTGCCCTTCCTCACTGGGGAGCCTGTTCTGGAACTCTGTAGACCAGGCTCTAGCCTTGGACTCAACAGAAATCAGCCTGCCTCTGCTACCACTGCTCAAGCCTGATCTTGTTTTTTGAGATGACATTATACTGGGTGTGAGTTTTAATGAGTCTTTGTATTAATAACACAGTTTTTGGAAATTTCTTTTGTTGATTGTTAATTAACAGTAACTACTGATTGAAGCTCATAACACATTAATTTGTCTTGTAAATATATGTTAGAGAAGTATATGTAATATGAAATACATCTTACTTGCATGGAGTTACAGCCTAGTTTTACTTCCAAAGGAGGATTCTCTGCCTAATCTTTCTTTTCTTTTCTTTTTTTTTTTTTTTTTTTTTTTTTTTTTTTTTTTTTTTTTTTTTTTTTTTT